>JAOEGT010084240.1:0-14671 GCA_025447795.1 Speoplatyrhinus poulsoni
ATGTTGCCTGGCGACAAGAGACTAGAAGGCATCTGAATGCTGTTTATGATATAGGACTGGCTTGGGCAACATGCATGAGTTCATTATGTCTTTAGCTCACCACAAATCCCTGTGCTACTTAAGTCAATGATATTACTTAAAACAGAGTTTATCACTTTGTCTAACAAAGGCTACAGGCAAACAGAGTTGGTACACTGAATGGAATAATTATTTGACTACAGTATATATCCCATATCCAGTATATACTATATGTGGGGTATACAGTAGCCTATAGTGCTCGGGGTGACAGGAACATAAATGAAAACTAAATAGCCTAATAAATAAAACATGACTGCATCTTACGAATAATACACAACAGCTGGGCTCATCCGTCAAACAAAGCTTTGAGCCCTGAAATAGCTGATGCAGCAAATTAAGGTGTGGGTGAAAAATCAGTCACGGACGTGTGCTCCAATAGAGCTGACGTCGACAGAAAAAAAGACGGGGGGGTTTTAGGCGGGTAAACGGTGAAAGATGAAACAAAACGGCAACATAAATAGTATAGAGTAGACCATATAAACAACAACAAGCTTGAGCTCTGATTAGAATGTAATTTTCACACCATGTGAACGAGACATTTATGTTATGACATTGTCCCCACTATCGCCTGCATGATCCTTTCATCACCAAGCCTCAAGCACAGATAAACGTAGATCAACCAGCTGAATGTCTAAACTCCTATTAATAGAGAAGAACCTCACACTGCAGTGACAGGTCTGATGAAACATTGTGTTACTACCAAAGGCTTTCAATTGTATAATACATTACCCCAGTGTATGTAACGATACGAGAATTATTTATCCAATGTTTCGCAAGAAATTGACATTAGAATGTATTTCTTGGAAATTATTTGACAAGATATTATAATCATTTGTCTAGGAGAGTCTGCTGGATTATACAAAATGTGAAACACAAAATGCAAAGCTTTCACATTTAATGAATTGCTGGTAAAGTGCTTCTTAAAAATGGTTAATTTCTGATTTCAACATGCTTATGCAAATGTCTTCAGAATTTGTATGACAAATTATTTTTATGGCCCTTGGAGGCACAAAACCATTCCATTATTAAAGCAAACAACCTTGTCATTCTCAATAGGTGCTTTAGCATTTCAAACTCCACCAAAACAGTTGTGTGTCTGCAACAAGTCCGCATTTCTTCAGAACCTGATAGCTAGGGGTGTGTGTGCGTGTGTGTGTGCGCGCGCGCGTCCCACGTAAGCCCCTGACTTCAATATTACATGTTCCATTTAGCAGGGCACTTACATTGTTATTCCTGTGATGTTTTCACATTCCCCAAGTGGACTGTTTCTTTTAGTGAGATTAAGGTACCTGATCCCTGTATTCAGCTTTGAGCAATTGCAATGAAGACATCAGCGCATTGTCATTTACTCTACCGCCTGCTTTATATTCACGGCACTGCAGGCATGCATCTCTCCTACAGCAACATACGGTCGGTACAACCTGCCTGCACCCTGAACTGTTAACATGTATATGTGTTTCCCTGTTGAGACTCTTTTCACCACCTCTTCAGGAGGTCAAAGAAAAGGTGGGCTAGTGCATGGGTCTCTTCAGCCATTTTCCATTGAGACCAGTGTGCAGAGTCTTAGTTATTGTTTTGCAGATTTCCTCTAATTTCTAATATTTAAAGAAGAAATCAGATAATTTATCAGTTGAAACAGAACTGGTACAGTTTTCAAATTGTTGTCAAAACACAGTACAGTACGTCAGTTTGCAGTAGCAAATCGCAGCGGCTGTATTTTGGGAGGTGTTATAGTGGGACAAAATGTCGAATCGTCCCATAAAATTGTCATACCTGCAAACGTTTGCATCCCAGTGGAATTTTATGTTTTTTTTTTTTTGTTTTACCAAAATCAACAATTCAGTTCAGATCTGTCAATCTTCACTGCCATGACTCCTAATTCAAGCTAACGAGGCAGGGATACGCATATACCACACAGCAATCACCTAAAACATATCCTTTTGGAAGGACATGTGTAATGCTCAATTTGCAATGCAATGCGTCTACAAACTGACGTAAATAGCTGTGCCATCTGTCCATTACGATACACACAATCGTCAGCTCTGCAAGCTACCGTAATGTGCCATTGTCAGCAGAACGCCAGCAAACGATTGCCCACTGTGTCAGCCCCTGGGCACCAAGAGCGGTACTCTAGCTAGCTCACTAAACTGTGGGCTTGGCCCTGAGCCCGTGCTGCCATGTTTGTCTCCGTTTGCGGCACTGTTTGCCATTGGGGCATCTAATGAGCAATGAGAGGCCCAGCCAAGCACTCCACTGCCCACCGCATCATGGTAGAGTCTGGGCACACAGCCAGGGCTCAAACAAAGCCACTGGCTGTCATTGCCAACATGACGTACGTATGCATTGCTGTGGGCCACTCCGGTACATTTAGTTACTATCCTGTTAAAGATAGGCAAGTAAACCGGTAAGACTGAAGCATCAATAGGGTCTGTGGAAACATTGAGATTTTAGTTTTATGCTTTCCTTTGGCGTATAGCCTGCAAGCAATTCTTCAAAACCTGTGATCGAGAGATGGATCAAGCAAACAACCCGGATTTAGTCGGTGGGCAAGAGAGCCTTCCCTTCCACCTTATGTCAGTAATGACAGAACTGTCAGTACATCTGTCAACCGGGAAATACACCGGGGTGATTAATACACCTCCCCTCTGCTCTGTTGTCCTAGCCCAAACACTAGTCCACCTACTCTCCGGTCCTCCATCTTAATGAATGGTGTGCTACCTCCAGATACAGATAGAGCTGGCAGTGTGCATGCAGGGGCGAAAGGAGGATCATGGAAATAAGGACACATCAGGGTCCGCCACCAATGAAGCCCTCAAGACTACTGGTAAGCTGGTAGCAAAGAGAGGGGAAGAATGAGAACTATAGCATAAATTATGGGATGTGTTGGAGGAAGGGAAAAACTCAAAGAAATCCATGTTTCTATGAGGAATAGCACGCGTTTCTCATCCCCCCCAGGGACGGAACCAATCCAAGAGGTGAGAGGGGTTGAAGAATGGTGTGGAAAATGTGATCACAGTTTCAATTTGAAGCTGTCAGGAGTAAATAAGGATAATTCAGCTGCAGGCAATAGAGGGCAGGATTAGTGAACCTCACCTTCGCTCCATCGCGCTGCTCATTTCATCCATTTCTATCAGAGGAAAAAAGGGAGGGGTTTCATACACAAGTGCACAAATATAGGCTATATATATATATATTTTGTATATTAATTTCAAAAGGCTAATTTGGTCTGATGCGAGTTTTACATCCATTAGGGGTAGCATGCAGCATTTTATGTTTGAATATGCTGTACTTTCTGGTCATAAGGCAATCCAAATTATTAATAACGCGTTATGTTTAGAGTGGGCTTCTTAGAGAAATCACTCCCTAGAGCTTCTTAACAGAAACGTGTAAGAGATTTAAAGCATCCAGCAGGTGTCAGAGAGGATTATATGAGCTCGGTTGTGCCAACAGAGCAGAAAGGTAAAATGTCTCCTGGGAGCTTATTGAGCAGAAAAAGACAAACTAAAGAAGATAACCAACTCTCTGTGAAATTGTTTAGTCTGTGCACTTTTGAAGCAGGGTTTTGGACACTTGGAGCCCTATTTTGCACCTGCTACGCAAGTGTCTTTGTTAGTTTCACACCGACGCAGTTCAGTTCAGTTTCTAGTCCAGCGCCCACGTTGTGGCAAATGCACGTGCGCCCATCTGAGCGTCTGTGGGCGTGTTGGTCTAAAACTGAGGGCGTGTTGGTCTAAAACTGAGGTGTGGTCAGGCGCATTGTTGGCATATTTCTTGTGGCAGCGGAAAGCAATTGTGCAACTGGCCAACAAAAAACATGGTTTAAAGTCAATGGTGCAATATTGCATATATTTTACGGGCGCATTATCAAGGTAGTAGCCTAATACGCTGCAATAGGTGGGGCCCTGTGTTCACACAGATGACCCACAAGGGAGAAGTGTCAGATTATTTTTTCAACACGCACAGGGAATTCTAAGATAGCGAAATGCGAGGAGATATTTAGTGAATTTGACTAAATGTGTCTAATCTTACAAATGACTTGCAACAGCTTACTATACCTTTACATAAGAACAACACAGTGTATGTCTTATGCGTCTTATCTTAACAGCTGACTATACCTTTAAATAAGAACTAACAAAATGTATGAAGTAACTAGGTTTTGTAGTGGTCAATCAAGTGCAATATTGACAGATGCCTCAGGAGGATGTGTCCTGGTCCTAGCAAAAGTGGATTTGAACACGCCCTACATGCATTTTTGCATTTACTGCATTTAGGGTATTTTAAGACCGTTACCATAGGGCCCTTAGACGGGCTACTAAGATAGGTCACACATGATATATAGGCTAAATGCAAAACCACATAGCCTACTGTATACCTAAAGTGTCACACATATGCAAGCATGCATGCACACACATTCCAGACAACTGGTGGGAAAACTTCTGATACGGACTTCTGTCACTATCTCTACAGCCCGTATGCCACAGAGAAAATATATGTCTATCATAACTGGCCTGCCAGTTATAGCTTGTTTAAATTTATTTTAAACTTGTTTAAGCTTGTTTAAATTTATTTTAAACAAGATGGCTCTAGACATGTGTGTATCTAATGATGCTGTTTACATTAGCGGTGAACCAGATTGCCTTATTTGTGGTGCTACCGTGGTCATTATTAAAGAATATAACATAAGCACTATTAGCCTGTTTGGCCCTGGACAAACAGACACCCTGCTGTACAGATTTACCATGTGCATGCTGTGTCACAATTATCTTAAGCAATGTTCCACTTATCTACAAACAGAGATTTTCTTCCCATGTTTGAAAAATGTACACTTGTAAACCCGATGCAAAATAGACTGCAAGCAAGACAGCACAAGATGCTTATTTTTTTATAGCTCGTAAATAATGTGATGAGTTCTCTCAATCTCAAATTCATATTTCTAGTCTCTAGAAACAATTCTAGTCTGTAAGTCTGTCTTTGTGTCACTGTGTGTGTGTCTGCCTGCATTTGGCTAGTCAATTTCACTTATACCGTAAGCATCCCACAGCATATGCAGATGGAAGCATAGGAAAGGGCAGTGGGAGGATTAGAAAGCTTTTGTTTACAGTAATGAGATTTCATATGACCCAAGTGCTATATAGGAATGAACCTTGAAAATCCAATAAGATGGACCCAAAGGAGGACATATCCCATAGCCCAGGTCTAACCAAAAAGAGAGGCGTTATCAGCGGGTTATATTGTGCACTTTTAAGGGAGTGTTAGGCGAACACAGCCTTATACTGCTTTAGCTATAGATACTGTAGATATGAGTGATTTTTACACGTGTGACTAGTTAAACCAGGAATAACTTGTGCCATATCTATTTGGAACACAACACAAAACGTCCCACAAACACAAAAAAAAGGCACTCACACACGCACCATGTACAATGCGTGTTCCTGCACACAAACACATTTCTGATTAGGACCAAAGGTAACAATTAGCTGGCTGAAGTATCAGAGTATGCTAAATAATAGCATGTTCTTTCCTGTAGGCTTCTTACTGAGCCGGCCAGCTAAGTTTAGTTAAGATGAGGACTGCAATGCTCAGTTTGCATAAATAACACTGCAGATACAAAGCGAGAGATAGAGAGTGAGAGAGATAGAGAGAGAGAGAAGGAGAGAGAGAGAAGGAGAGGAGAGAGATTTGTTGAGCCTGGGGAGGAAGGGGGGGGGGGAAGCAAGACAATGAGTAAAGAGATTACAGTGGACAAAATCAGTAAGTGCCTTTTCCATAAATCAAACATTAAACTGCCAATATGTAATGGCGATATGTGCCAATTCCTACTGTAGCTGCCATAGAACAATATTTAGCTGCAAGCACTGCACAGACACTGCACTGAACAGAAGATGACACTCTGCCCCCTAGATGTATTTCAGCAAGTAGGTGGGGAAATTGGCACGACACAATAGGTATACCCGAGCGAGATCTCGCTCTCGTACTGCATCCCTCCATTTTCTTGTATAGATGTATTTATAGACCTGTCAGACGCCTATTGTATAGCGATGTATTAGGGGGCCGCTGTGCACCCCGGTGATCCCCCAGAAGTGCCCACATGCCTCTGCTTACATTCTTCATGCTATGTATGTTATTTAAGGAGGCTGGAGTGCTGCAGAATCCACAGGTGCAGGCACTCGGTTCCTAACTGCTAATGCTTCAAATCCAGTGTAATGCCACTGTCTGTTAAAGTCTCTCTCTCTCTACTGCACCTCCCTCCATTCACACTACAGCTTTAAACACAAACTGTCCATTACAAGTCTGCTTCACCTTTGCTGTAACCTGCTTTACTATTTTGTGTTGCTCTTTTCATTTAAACACTTTCTCTACACTTCACACGGCGCAGATTTTCCAGAAGAACAGGCAGTCTTTTCTAAATGATGCATGCTGTCACACAAGTGTGGGAATAGAGGCGAGGAGCAGGCCAGACAGGTCTATTGCCCCTCACGGCCTTTCAGAGCTAAAAATCAATCACAGATATGGCTGAGAGACCAAGCGATTCCTTCTGAAGGACAGCAGGTACACAGCATTGTGTCAAATAATCATCTGGAAGGAAGGAAGGTTTACAAAAAATATTCTCCAGACAGTAGATCATCTAAAAAAAATAAAAAATTAACTATATAAATACCGAATGTCTGTCTCTGTGTAAATAGTTTTTTCCCCCATTTTCTTTTTGAAGAGCTAAAACGTACTGTTACGGCAACGGTTAGAAAACCAGTTTTAATCTCCTGTTGGCACAGCAGTAACAGATCTTATCAACAGAAGAATGAGGAGCCATAATCAGCAGTGGAAGGTTATTGAAACATTAATATCCCACTCTAATCGATAAGAAACACACACGCACACATACACACCGTTAACGCTTTCACATCCCCCCTCCCTCCGTTACTTGTCCGGCATTAAAGCAATTTCCTTCTTGGGGGGTGGGGGGGGTGGGGGAGTGGGGGGGAACAATTGTTTGTCACCATGGCCTGGGAAGAGGGATTCATATTTGTAATGAGCTGAATCATTCATAGGAAGTCTTCTAGCAGGCCACAGTTAGTCTGGCAGCAGCCAGGCTGAATCTGTGTGTGTGTTCTTCTCTGTAAATGCGTACACAGACCGATATGGGCAGTTATTCTATCTGAAAAAACTAATCTCTTTATGACCAAAAGCGTGTGTGTGTGTGCGGCGCGCACATGTGTTTGCATGTAATGTGTTTGCGTGTTTGTTTGTGTTTGCATGATTTCCCATCTAGGACAAAGATTAAGCTAAACATACAGTACATCACTCTCAATATAATGGCTCTGTCTCTCATGCACCGTCCTAAACGATGAGCAACACTAGAGCGGATGGTTCTATAAACATCTGCACTTTTACAAGAAATACTGTACCTAGCCAATACAATGCAGTATAAACAAACACTGTGATACTGCAAACACTGATGTAGCGAAAAAGGTTCAGCCTTTCCTAACTGACGTCATATTCCTCTGCCCTACATTTGGCCAACCAGCGCCTAAGAAAAACTGGGATAATTGGACAATCAGCAACTGTAGTACATTATTCTCTTTGACACTATGAGTAGTATTCATTTGGAACAAGAAAATGGAATGTGTCATCTGAAGCTACTGATGACCTGAAATGTAATTGTAATTTTTCTTAGTCTTTGACAGGGAAAACTATCTTTCCCACTGCGATGAATATAACTGACCATTTTCATAATGTGCCAAGTGGTCAAGATGATGGATGGATGGATGTTAATAATAAATAACAGAGATTCAGATCATATACAGTACACTATGCCAGCAGTTAGCTTGGCTAATAAATTGCAAACAAAAACACAGCCTGAGATGTATATGAATATATAACTAAATATATCACTGTGACCGCCTAGTGTTTTAGCCAGTGTGACTTAATTTCAGGCTGACTTTCTGCTGGAGACAGCTGTGGTGTCCCTCGTGCCTTGTGCTCAGAGCACAGTACAGGTTGATGCTGACTGACTTGTCAGCAACACTGGGTGTTTTCATGCTATCCACACACACAAGAACATCGCTGCTCGATTAGTAACATAAAATATAGTTAGAGTATATCATAACCAACATTTAACAATTGTAGCATTACAAGAATACTAAGTCAGCACTGATGCAATTGCATTTCCATAGAAACAATTGCATTTTACATTCCACTATGGTTCTACTTCCTATATCAATCCCCTCCAAACGACAGAGTGTGAATACATCAAAGCCAAAGCCATTTGTCAAAGAAACAAGAGGATGAGGCCTCACACCGTAAAACACAACATGCTCCTCTCCCCTATCCTTGACAGAGCAAAGAAATGTACTCAAAGATTCATGCTAATAATGAACCCTGCTGTGACTCAGCTATCCTCAGAGAAAATGTGTCCTATAATGCAATGTATCTAGCAGCTCATACTGAACTGTAAGCAAAGGTTAATTTTTCACTGTACTGAACTGTTTATCTTGTTCCTTCGTTAAAACGAGGTAACTAATAGACACTTGTTTCACCCAAGAAAAATAAAAAAAGACACTTGATTTCAAACATTGTAAATGCATTGATTTAATGTTGGATGACTTTATGATGTGTGTAATATTCATATTGTGGGGGATTGCATGACATTTTTATGAAGATACTTAATGTAAACAAATATGGGTGTGTTTTTCTCTAGGTTGGATGGAAATTACTTTATCGTATACAGTAAATGAACAACATATCCTTGAAGGGCACAACGACATCAGCTCACCTTAAGACAGAGAGAACTGTCGCAGCACAAGCAGCGGAATAGCCTTTTCATCCTGTTAATGTGACCAAGGAGCACCGTGTCTTTAAAAAGGGCACAAAGAAAAATGTGTCAGGGCTACCGAATCACTTACAAAGCCAAAGATGTTGCTTAATAGGGCCTTCATATGGCATGTGCTCATGTACCAACAATTGTCTATACTTTATCGCACTAATTAAAGTACAAAAACATTTAATAAGGTATCACCAGAAAGCTCTCCTCTCGTTCCTTTTAAAGATACAGGATGCTCCACTGTGGTGTGTGTGTGGGGTGAAGGAAGGCGGTCTGTCTATACGTCTATGCCCATTATAGTGGAGAAGAGAGAAGACCAGTAAGAGGAAGTGAGACAAAAGGGGATCAGAGGGAAGGAAAGGCTTGCGAGGGCTCAGTTTGTGTTGTGATATTACACTGCCACATTGTAATGCTGCAGATAATAGCCTGCAGGTCACAAAGGGGGATGGGGGAGCAGGCAGCACCTGCTGTCACTCATTCAAGGTGACAGCACAACCATATCACAGCGGGCACGTTAGAATGTGCGCCCATGTATATTTGTACCAGAGCATTACAACTAGATGTTAACATTAGACCGTCATTAAGATAAACACAACAACGATGTATGGCGGTAACCGTTAGCCAGGTATTAAGATAAACAACGCATCATATGACTTATCAAATCACTGTGCATGTGCAAAGGACAACAATTTACTATTGGAGACAGGCACCCTTTCTATAATTGTTCTAAAGCACACCTAGGGCCACACATACATTTTATACAGACAGTTTTTGCACTATAGTTTAAAAGAAGTCTCCAGTGGCTGGAAACACAAAGACAGCGGTTAAGGGTCTCTCTCTCTTTCTCTCTCGACTGCGTGGTCTACCCTTCAAACACAAACAGAAGAAACCTCTAGGGAGCATCAATTCTTTATGGTATTCAGCTATAAATTCAGATTTTGTTGCAAGCAAGCAAGCGCACACACAATTCACCCCATTGTACTCCACAGATATAGTGACACTTGCATTTGTAATGAAACAATAGAAACATATCAGTGATTGAGTCAGAAATACATGCACTTACACTGAAGACAGATGGCACACCTTCTGTGCCCATTCAAAAGAACTTACCATATAAACTGGCGAAGTAACAATCTGAAATAAAATAAATCACTCAGCAAGATTTATGGTCATAATAAATCTCTTGATTTAGACTAGGAGAGTAAGATCTCAAACAGTCCCTGGCTTACCCAAGTAGCCATTATGACGAGAGCCTCGCTAGAACACGCAGTCTCTCCTAAGTGGATTGGACTGTACAAGGAGGTAGGCTGTAGCTATAGCATTGTGAGTTAGTTTAATCCTTCCCTTGTACGGATATGACCGATGTTTGTTTTCCCCACTGATCCAGGCTTGGGTTGGTTGATGCACACCATGCCTGGGTGAGAATGTGTCCAATGTATACAAAGAGACCATGTGTTCATGGTAAGAGGCCGCAGCCATCTTGAAGCAAGGCACCTAAGCCCAACCTGCTCCATAATACCTACTGGACTCATGAAATCTTTGAGCTTTAAGAAAGTTTCATGATTGTGTTTGCGCCCAAAGCGTCAATCAATTGCCTTTTGAGTTCACGAAAGAATACTTAAATAAAACTCATTACAATTGGGCTCAAATACATCTAAATGTAGTGCCATTGTTTTTGAATTTGTCAATTCCCCGAAGCACAGTAAAACTTGAGTCTGCTCAAGAGTAGAGGCTAGTGTAGAGGTGTCCAGACAAGTCCACAGATCACCTCCACGTTAAGAGAATAAGTCCAACAAGCAGTGGGTGATGAGTCGTCTGTTTATTTCCCCATTGGTTTTACAGTCCACAGCTAATCTGCCTCCTATCCTGCAGATAAAAAAAAAAAAAAACGTTTAGCCCAACCCAAAACACTTCCAGGTAATTATTACTGATTGACAATAGCAACGACGGCCAGCCCATAGGCTCGGTATCATACAAGATAATCTGGAAACTTACTGCTGTATTGATATTGTATAAAGGAATGGTGCCAATATAGCTGTACAAAATAAGGCATATATAGTCAAATAATGTCTTAGGTTTGGATCCTACAATCCCAGCTCTGAATTGTTACCTGGAACAACTACAATGTGTATTAGGGCCCACCAAGTCGTACATCCACAAGTCTTGCAGTGAGAGACACTTTGGCCACCTAGTAAAGCAAAAGTGGTGCGTCCTGTAATACAGAGCATGTGGTTTGCTGCTGCAGCACAGCCTTCACGCTACGCCTTTAGCATATGCGTTAAACGACAGTACAGGTGCCTCGCACTCCCCTGAATACAGCCATAGTACCAACCTAGGACCTAGCATGTAATGCTAGAGGTTGTGCGTGCAGAAGAGGCAAAACTAGAGTGGGCCATTTATAGTTTTCCCCACATCAGGTGGAGGGACGCTTGGAGCTTTTAATTTATGAAGAGGTGGCTTTAATGCTCATACAATGAGCCTTTTGGATCTGTTAAAACAGTCCGTCTATTCTTTTAATTGTACGAAGCTCCAGCACAGCCAAGCCAATCATGTGAGGGAACAAACATTGCACAGCCCCTCTATAGCTACATTTCCCACTGCCGCCATCAAGTGGACATGCAAGAGAAGTCCCATCACAGTCAGTGATTCAAAGCAAACTAATATTTATTGAAACAAGTATAAACTTACAAAAATTACAAATCACACAGCATACATGACATCAGAATGGCACAGTAATAACATTAGTTAGCCACAGTGGGAGGGTCCTCCTGTAAGAAAGATAATAGAGAATTGTCATGCACCTCTTATGCAATCTAGTGAAGTCTTGAAATTACCATTGTCAGGTCTTCAATGATGACTAGGCCTTGATCTGAGAGTTCAATGTCACTCTCGGTGCTGTTGCGTGAACAGTACTCCTCGGTCTCAGTCTCTATTGTACTAGGCTGGAAAGCAGAGTGGATTCAATTTGAAGAAGCGTACAGCCTCATAACTTGATAAATAAAGTATCAGAAACATGTACAGCAAAGATATTTCACAATGAATGGCAGCATAGATGCATTTAACGATACAGCATTTCCATTTGAGTAGAAAAGCTACCATCAACACTTCCATTTGAGCCCGCGGGACACACCTGGTGGTAGTCAGGATCCTCTTCTGAATCTTCAGAGTCACACAGTTCCCGGTTGAGGATCCCTACCCACGTCTGCTGTTCGGGGTCCTCGTCATCATACAGCTCATCCTGCTTCCTCTTGCTGCCTTTCCCACATGGCTTTGTAGGAGACACTCTCATTTCTGTTGACACATGTGCTTTATAAGCAGAGCTTCCCAAGTTAGGAATTGTTGACAGGTTGTGGATTAAATGTACAAGATGGACCTCTAACTTATAGGCAGTGTTTGTCAAATTTACAGTTATCACGCTGGCATGCATGTGCCTTATCTAGTTTCCGTAGGTCTGCCTGGACAGCACCACATTAGAACAAGACAGCGTGAGATAGCCTAAACGATAACCACAATCGCATGGCATTGGCATCACTGCGGCTGTAGAGTCGGAAGCCTCTTACGCCTCAGTAAATACAATGTTAAAATTGCAATTACAAACGTTCATACAAGTACGATATTGTTCGGCAGAATGGCTTAAAGCGGTCGGCAGGCTACCCACCCGGGGAGAGGGAGCAGCCGATGCTGGTTGAGACTGGGTAGCCCATGGCGCTCTGTATGCGGCGGGGAAGGACTGATAACAACAGGCGGGTGAACGGATTGAGACGCTTGCGGCCCGTAACGCTGTGACGGCCGGGAGCAGTCGCTGAGGAACTAGTCCGAGGTTTTCCTCTAGGCGTAAATCCAAACATCCACAATACTCCACGACACGCGCGTACCTAAGATTAAAGTCGTATTCAATATTTTATTAACCCTATTGAAATGGTAGTATCCAGTAGCCTGAAAAAAAAAGTTAGTCATACCACTATGTTGACTGGCCAGAACTGTGAAAGGCGGCGAAATACATTACTTAGCATGCCGTCTCTCCTTACAACAACTGGGCCCTGTAGTAGAGGAGCAACGGGTATGTTCAGAGTTAGCAAACAATATTTAAAGCGAAAGTAAGAGTAGCATCATCAGCTAGCGTGCACAGTGAGTTGTAGGACTAGACGACTTTGAATGCACATTGTAGCCTACCTCAATATCGTGGACATGCTGCTGCTCTTCCTCCTCGGTCTGCTCTAGTGTGTGGCTGCTTTGGTCGGAGGTCATCTTGCTGCAGCAGGTAGCCTAAGCGAGTTAACCCAGCAGAGTGAACTGAGGCAAAACTGGTAAGAGCAATTAAGTAATGGGGCAACATTTGTGTTGTAGCCAGTCGGTGCAGACATATGCACCTTGTGAAATCAGTCCTGGCCAATGAGAAAGCCCTATCAATTAACCAGGGCCGGTGTGTACCCAAAAGTGATTTCAGTATGCAAAAGTGTATATTTATGGTAGGCTAGCGTGGGGTAAGAAGACCCCCCTAAAATAAAAAAACCTATTTTCTTTCAAAATAGTATATATAATTTAAATACCAATATAATATGTACACAAGCAGTAGGCCCTATGCTTAGGTAAACATATTTGGAGCATTAGGAAATCATAACAGACTACTCATTTGTTATTATAAAACGAAATGTCATATCTAGAAAAGGACATAACTTCCCCAATGATGAGGTAAGATATGCCCCCCTTGGTGGGGTAATTGGACCCCCTGCCTCATCTGGCTTCACAAGTCATTTTGTCCATCCATCCGTCCATCTTCATCCGCTTATCCATAGTCGGGTCGCTGGGGCAGCAGCTCCAGCAGGGGACCTCAAACTTACATCAGAGCTGGATAATGTGGCTCGGAAAAGAGAGAGGTTTGGGGTCATAATGTTTGATTTTGATTTATATAATCTTGGTATTTATCATATAACTATATGGTATTTATGCATAATAATAACTTTATTTTGAAATATTATATATATTATATATTATATATTGAAATATTGACATTGCTTTTACTTAAACTGCAACATAACACATGTAAACAAAGCAAGGATGCTAGTCTAGCAAAGAATTCAAGATAGTTCACTGGCGCTACAGCAAGCAAATATTCCTAGCCATAATATTAATTATAACATAACAACCAATTAGCCTTAATTAGACTGAAATTATATTTATTGGATATTATGTTATTGTGTTAAATTATATTTATTCAAAACTCTGACTAACATTATTATTCAAAATCACCAATTTCCATAGGGGACATTTGAATAGTTCAAATTAATGCACTACCCTCCATATGATCCTCATATTAATAGTAAAATAAAGTGTGTACATGTATGTAAAACACAGAGGCTTATCTTCTGGGCCTACTCTGGCCGGACCTGAAAAAAGATGGGCTTATTGTCAATGATGTTTAAAATTCATTATAGGCCTACTTGATAAACAATGGGCTCCTAGAAGCTTCCTACACTCCTCATAAGATTGAGAGGTTTTTCAAAGATTAAATTAACAATGCTGTCAGGCAGAAGGGCCCCTGTCGAGCACTTAGTTTCGTCACATTTACGCATGTGTTGTGCTGCCTTTGAGTGGTAGATGTGGGCAGCGAGGGGGTGTTGATCTAAGTATAAAATGCCTGCTATCAGTCCTTTTAACAGTCTTCAATCTGGTCTGATAGCAAAAACAGCAAAGCAACATAAACATATATAAAAATTAAATACAAAAGACTATCATCTGACCAGTGCTGCTTATAAATGGTTTAATTGACTAATG
>JAOEGT010084251.1:0-30091 GCA_025447795.1 Speoplatyrhinus poulsoni
TGTCCTTCTTACCTGCAGCTGTCAAAGGTTGCTAGGCGACCGGGTGTGCTTCATGAGGCTAGACAGTTTCATTTCACAACGCTTGCGGTCTACGAAGGTTAGAACTCCGTAGCCTACGAAGACCACACCTTTGTAGGCTACGTCCTTCGAAGGATGTGGTCCCTGAATTGGGACATATATATAGTACCGTGGAGACTGTCTGTATGGATGACATTACAGCCAGTATGTTTATATATAGTATCGTGGAGACTGTCTGTATGGATGACATTACAGCCAGTATGTTTACATTTATTACCATGGAGACGGTCTGTATGGATGACATTACATTGGGCTGTTTTTCCAGCCTGTCTAACCACTTTTACTACTGTATGTTGTATTTACAGGCAACGTATCAACCACAACCACTGTAACACAGAGGGAACATACCTTAAGATTTGTGTGCCCGTTGTAGTCTGCCAACAAATGCATCCCATTTGGTCCTGGAGGCATGCTTCCTCCCTTTGACCTTTTGTGATTGGTTAACACTAGAACCTTGTTTTAAAATAGCTGATTATTACATCAGTGTGTATGCCTCAGTCTTTTTGTGACTTTTCCTAGGTTGCCGTAGAGCACATGCTGGCAGTGTTGTAATAACAAAATCCGGTGTTTTGCATCTCAAGGAAACTCTTTGTATCACTATGATTGTCGTAGAATGAGGGTACCCACAGGTGCTAAGTGTTCTGTTCTCACTTTCCTGAATGAGTACCAGCTATAGTTCAGGTATTTGTGCTTGTGTGTGTGTGTGTGTGTGTGTGTGTGTGTGTGTGTGTGTGTGTGTGTGTAAAGCTGCAGAGCTTAATTTGTCAGCAAAGTGACACACCTCTGCTTGAATTGTTGGTAAATAGTTTTGACACTATTTCACATTGTTTGGTTTGAGAATACAATGGGAAGGAAATAGACTCATCGCCCAAACATTGTAGTGACGGAGGCTTAAGGCCCATTAATAAGAACAATGCAGACCCCGTTGTGTTTAGATGCATCTCTATAGTCTCTGGGTCTTGTGTTGTAATAGGCTCACTGTGCAAATGCACTGCTGTAGGACTGGTCAACCAGACTCCCAGCACCCTAATGAATGGAGGAGCGTGCCTTCAGTTGGACAAATAGGCTGCGTGTTTTCACCAGGCACATGAACACCATAGAGCTCCAGTTGGAGGTGACCCGGTTCCTCCATCGATGCGAGGCGGCCACCAAGGCTCCACAGACGTCTCCAGCGAACTCGTCTGGCTCCAGCGCTCCCCCCACGCTGTTCGGGGGGACCCCCATGAAGGTGGAGGTCGCCTGCAAGGTGAGCCCCTGGGTTCAATGATGGCAAACCTTGAACCACATCCCCAGTGTGTAACGAAGGAATGTCACCTCACACTTAGCTGTTTATGCTAATGTGCTAATGCTAATATACAGCTGTACAGGCATATATTTAAATGGGGGCCTTTATTCAGCATAGTAATGAACAGGCCTAATAATAATAATAATAATAATAATAATAATAATACTTATACCTCATGCGTTCTTGTGCTTATTCAGGTGATGCTTGGAGGAAAGAACATTGAAGAAGGCTTTGGTATTGCATACCGAGTCATACAGGTAGGACACCACTAAGCTGTTCTCCATGCAGGGAAATGTGCGGTTTATGTCCAAACCAGTGTTTAGACTTAAACGCTGGTGGTCTCTAAACCAGTGTTACCTGACCACTTTCATTTTGGTTTAGAAAATGCACCTGGCTTGCAATCTGTCTACACCGCCCCCTAGAGGCGTGTACATTTACAGTATTGACAATCTATAAACACTGTGCTTGGAGACATCAGAAGGCTGTGTACTGTATGTGTCATTGAATGTGTTCACACAGCACAGGGAACGTGTGTGTGTGTGTGTGTGTGTGTGTGTGTCCTGTCTGTGCTCCAGGACTTCCAGCTGGAAGCCCAGGCCGTGTACGTCCGGGCTGGCCAGAGGCTGGTACACCACAGGCAGTACGGGGCTGTACGGCAGCTGCTCAAGTGCGTGGGTGAATCAGGCACTGCTACCAAGAATGACTGTGATGCCATAGTCATCAGCTGCGTCACGGTGGCAGACAAGGGGCCTTCAGATGTGAGTGGCACTTTGAATAGTTTGAAGTGAGCGTCAGACTTAAAGGACCAATCAGGCTGAGTATCTCTTTTTCCCCCCAGGCCAAGGAGTTGGAAAGTCTCATTCTGGAGACCCGGGGCATAGAGATCAAGGTACTGTACCACCTGTTGTTCGGAAAATAGTTCTGAAATATGTTGACTTTTGATGTAGTTTGTGGCTGTGAATCCTTTTGAAGTCGCTGGTTGTAACCCCGCTAACTCCTCACCAAGTGTCGAGGTGTCCTTGAGCAAGACACCTAACCCTAACTGCTCCTGTGTGTGGCTACAGATTAAGGCTTACCTGCTGTGTGGTAAGCTGCGGCCTGCTTACCTGCTAGCAGTGAAGCAGGGCTCCAGTCGGGCTGGCCCTCTGGTGCAGGACGTCCTGGATGCTGCTCAGAGAGTAGAGGACTCTGTGATGCAGAACATCTGCCGACAGTGGCTATCTGAACACCAGAGTAAGGCCGCTCAAAGCCACAGTCGACCCAACGCCCGTTAAATACCCAGCGTTGCTGGGAAATGGAGCCATTAGTAATCTTTCAGGGTGATGGGCAGGTCTGGAAGCTTCCAGAAGTATGGGGTGTCAGTTGTTTTTGTATATTTTTATAGCTTTTTTTTATTTCAAGAGTATTTGGAAGTAATGAAATGCTTGCTCAAAACTAGCAAGAAGAGCATCTTTAGCAACAGGGCGTGTGGACACTGACTAACCACTGTGAGGCACAGACCATACCGAACCTTGCCTTCACCAAGACCTGTCAGGTAGCAGAGGTCTGCAGAGCGTAACAGCTAGACGGGCCCTGATGCCGTGAGCCTGATGGATGTCTTGTTTGGATGAATCACCACACTGTGCATTATATCCACCTAGGACTGTTTAGGTGATAACTGTAATGAGTTTGAGCCCAGTAGAGAGGGAACAATGTTACACTATTGAAACCGTTGTCTGAAGTACTCTGCCAACTAAATTGTTCACATATGATGTGCATATATGCTTCATATTGTACAAATAGCAGAGAAACTAGTATTAATCTTCTACCTCAAATGAGGGGAAACATTTAATTTGCCAACAGTGACATACATGGCTTACAATGTCTTTATTCGTTACTGAAGTCTGTTTTCTTCCCCCTGTGGTTTGTTAATGTCTTTCTCTGTGGAAAGGTTGTATTATTCATGTTGACCACGATGAGCTCTGAAGTGAATGGTTCATCGCACATGTTGAGTACTGGAGTGCTAAGGAGTTGCTTAGTTCAGTTTTGTGCTGCCAATAATGTAGTTTGATATTTACCTTATTGTTTACCAGTCGTTTGTTGTATGTTTTCTAAACCAGCTCCTTTCTGGGTTATGGCAAACTCAATTCTAATAGAACAGCAATTGAGGTACTCACAGGGCATTTAGGAGAGGATAAGCAATTTTATTTATACAAAAAAGGGAAATCTGTGAGGACCTCTTCAGGAGACAACCTTAAAAATACTTAATTTATAATTATTGATAACAAAATCGTCATGTGCCCAGTCCCTTTCTCTATTGTTCAAATGTGTGTGAGCGTGACTGTGTGAGCGTGCGTGCAGTACATAGTGTTGCACTATGTACTGCCATGTGTGCCCTGCTTATGTATGTTTCATCAATCATGATATTAAAATGACTGACATATGCCAAAATATGTAGTATAAACTAAATGTAAGTAATCCATTGCTGTTGTAACAAAGATACATTCTTGTTTTTGTAACAGTTTGATTTGATTACTGATTTTTTAATTTACATGACAATCACCTGTTTTACTGGAAATGCAGAATGTGATTTTCTGTGTAGTTTGTCAATTCAAGCACAGTTGTATATGTACCACATCGGCTGAATGTTGGAAACTGGGGGCATTTTGACCCTTTGCCTTTGTCCACTCAGCTAATTATGACAAACCCAGGATTCTCTAGATTTATTCTTCTAGAGAATGAAACCTGATAAGACTATTTGAGATACTTGATAATTTAGTCTGACCACTGCTGCACTTTATACTTGATGAGTATCAATGTAAAAGAATAAATGTAGAATATTTGTGTTTACTACCAACAGGAAGATATCTGCTAATGGCCAAGACTGATTTGTAATTTCCCAGAAAATGTAATTAACGTGTAGCAGTCAGAAAACTATGCAGGGTATGTGAAATACATTAGGGAATGAATATTTTCAAGATTGGACATGTTTAATAAAGAACAATTAAGAAACAACAATAAATGTGTAGAATGTCACATCTGTTATGTGTGTGAGCACCTTATAATTTCTAATTTTCCAGCAGAGACTCAAGTATTTTCACATGCATTCCCTGGTAAGAGCACAGCTATAAGGCAATTTCAAGCAGAATTTTAAGATTTCCATTTAATTACATCAAATGTAAACATTAAACTCTTTACATAAATGTATGAATAGCAAAAGGCATGTTTTACTTGTGTATAAAACACTACAACTGTAAACTTTTGGCAACTTTACTTGTGAATGCTGTGAAGGAATCCTAACATGGAAAAACAGTACATTGTTACAAAAATCTTTTTTTTTTTGCGTATGAGATTACCTCGTAATAATGCACTAGAGTTTTCAAAAATAATTTTAAGCAACAAACTGCCATTATCATGGCATAAATGTACATGAGAATCTGAGGATTTGCATAACCATCCAAAATAAATACCCTTGTGATCCCTCAGATGTTGGCACTATATTAAGCAATGGCACTGCAAATTCTAGAGTAAATGACAAAGAAATATAAAATACAGTTCATTGAAGAGGTTTACCATGGCTTGACACTTCTATTTTCTACTTTGTCACTTTTATTCACATGATTTCACAAAAATATATAATACCAAACTATCTGTTCTTACATAGTAATATAATTGAGTTGTTTTGGTTTGAATAAATGTTCAATGTCTAGTTCCAAAATACTCAAGTGGTTATAATGTAATTACAGCATTATGACACAAAGAGAAACTTCATATTGTGGTGCTGTTTAAGTTATTTCCCAAATGGTGAAATCTCATTGGGCAACAACAATAAAAACAAATCAAATGGATGATAATGGACCCAATAATACCTGTGTTGTGAACTGAGAGCAGTATAAACAGTGAATCAGTCCCAGTCAATACCAAGAAGCTCACAGCTGGCATCCCACAGTCTCCTTGCTGTCTCCTCACTCCTTCCCTGTGGGGCTACGAAGGCAGGAGCACAGTCACTGAGAAAGAGGAAGAGAGGCTATTACATAATGATTATTGCTTGTGCATAATTCAATTGGTCATCTAATGAACTTTGCAATAATGAAGGCATCACATTCAACATGACTTCCATCACTTTACAGTGCTTCTTGTCTTTTTGCCCCCTTCACATATTCAGCCAGATACCTTTTTTGGCTACATACGTATATTCCACTGTAGTAGATATTTCACCATGTTAATCTTGCTGTGGACCCCCCCCCATATGATAAACAATAGGTTATATATGTGCCAAATGTCTGCAATCATTTCTCATTTAGCAGCCCCAAATTAGCATATTGTGGTCAAATAAAACAACCACAAGGCCCAGTGTGTCTCTTCTTGACCCTGAGGTGTGAAGGGCCCTAGATTAGGAAACATTTGCACAGCCTCTTGCTGCTAACCTGAAGTGTTTCCCTGAGATGGAGTGCAGCTCTTCTGCCACAGCGCAGTAGATAGACGTCTGTGCTCCCTCGCGCGCTGTTTTCAGGAACATGGAGAAGACGCTGAAGAATATCGTCATGAGGGTGGAGTGTCTGGTCAGCTCTGAGTTCACCGTCCCTGGGTGGACCGAGTTCACCGTCACACTGGAGCCTGTGAGAATCACAGCAGACTGATAATAAGGAACTATAACATAGAACATACAATGTATTATTTTGATGTGGTATTTGATCATAATTGTGATTAAACATAAAAACTACAGTTAGGCAAAACATTTAAGATGTTATTCAAGTTATTTCAGAAAGCTTACTGTATATGCCAATTTGTAATTGATGCCAGCAGTGCCAAAACCTTAACTTGTTAACAGTGTTTACATTACCAGCACCATAAAACGAAAGTGTTTCTCTCTCTGGTCCTCTACCCATTAATCACATTTTTGTTAGATTAGATCTGTCCTGTTTTGTTTGTGTGTGTGTGAGAGTGAGAGTGAGAGAGAGAGTGAGCATGTGCACCTTTCAGTCTATGTGCCAGTTCCCTGGCAAACAGCACATTTGCCAGCTTGCTCTGGCAGTATGCTAATCCACTGTTGTAGCTGCCTTGGCTCTGCAGGTCATGGAAACGGATCCAGCCAAAGTTGTGTGCCAGAGAGGAAACCACTACGATGCGGGAAGGAGCACTGCGCTTCAACAAGCCAATCAGCAACGAGGTCAGCAGGAAGTGACCTGTCAAAAATAAGAAGCATTCGGTGGCACACTGACATTGATTATTCTAATTCATGGTTGTCATGGCTACTCTCCTGGCTGTTTATTTTGTCGCTGAAATTGTATAATATTTTACTCTATGGGTTACGGTTAAGGAGAAGAATGTATAGACTAATGGAAGTGGACGATAATTTATATTATTTTTGATTCACATTAGTAATTAATATCTCCCTATCTTGCTTAAGATCCGAAGCAGATTTCTTACCGAGATGATTTACTCCAATCTGCATCTCAAAGCCATCAATGGTTTTCATGTAGGGACACATCATCACGCCGGCATTGTTGATAAGAATATGAAGTTGGTTGACCTCTGCATAGACAATTGTGATGCCAGTTTAATAGGAATGAATCAGATTAAAGAAAGGAATTAGATCAGAAGCCATTGGGATGATGCCCTCGATGGAATTATAAATTGTGTCAAGCAGAGAATTATAGACAAGCAGAAACTATTGGAGGTGCAGCCAAATATATTATGCCTTCAGTGATAGCTAAAACACAATCCACCTTTACAAATTAACTGTTAAATGTTCCATCATCCACTATTCATGCATGGAAAATATCTAAATAAATTTGTTTGCACACCTTGTAGAAATGTCTGTGCAAAGGCACATATCGAGCAGGTGTCTGCCAAGTCCAGCTCTCGAACCTCAACTTGTGCATTGGGGTGTATAGAACAGATGCTGGCTGCAGCCTGCTTCCCCTTTTCCACGTCTCGACATGCCATTATCACCCGAGCACCTTTTACAAATAAAGAACGTTACAAAAAGATAAAATACATGTCATACTGTATGGCATTTATAGACACAACCAACGAAGTAACTCAGTGGTCAGTTTCACAGCACAGTGTAGTAAAATAATATGCCTAATTCTCTGTCATGAGATTTTCTGTCATAAAACATCACCTCTTATTGCCAGGTCTAGGGCTGTTTCTTTCCCAATCCCTGTGTTTGCTCCAGTGATAAGGACTGTTTTCCCATCCAGACGGACTGTAGACTTGCAAACTCCTCCAGACGCATATTTCCTGTTGGAATAATAGAGCATTTTATTACTGAAATAATATTATTTCAATTATAGAGCATTTTAATACTGAAATAACATGCTCTATAACCCCATGACACATAACAGCTCGTGACAGTTATTTTCTAATTGAGTTTGAGGTTACACATAGGCTACTATGTAACATCATTACAGCATTTTGTGTGTGGGCATTTTAGGTGATGATTAAGCTTGAACGTCAAGCCATACGACCCACGCCATATAAAAAACACCGCCTCATAACCAATCACTAACAACGAATAGAACTATAACTCCGCCCACTCGTACTTCTGATAGGCCTATGCATTTCAGGATGCCAGGCTTATCGATGGAAATATGCAACCATTTTTTTTCTTCAAATTTGCTTAATGCAAATGTATTCCGTAGTCACTGTCAATAAATAATTGATTAATAAACATTCACAGTAGACTACACAAAAGATGCATTTTCATAATGGAAACGGCTCTACAATGATAATGGTAGGAATGCAAGGTCCATAGGCTATAGCCTATCATCACAGATTGTTCTATGATGTAGCCTAAATGTGTAATTTTGAGAATGAACGACATTTTACTGATAGCTTACCTTATTTGGTGTTTAAATACAATAGTCAACACGGTCACTACTCCAAAGCATGCGATAATTAATAAAAACACCATTTTACGGGCTTGTCCTCTAGTAAACTACCACGATTAGGTGGAACAGCAATGTCCAAGCTTAACGCTCGTAACCAGTGACAGTGAGGATTCCTGAGAACCCTGGGATTGTAGTTTTTTTCTTGCAGCGTATTGAGCAAATTCTACAATAGTTTCATATTTTATTATATATTTCCATTGTTTGATTTGTAAATACGGTAGGCCTACATTAATCTTAAATTTACATTAATTTTGAATCTTTAATTGGACTACATGCAGCCTATTAGTCAATAATACAAAGAATAGCATATTGTCTAATTAGAGACCTTTAATAACAATATAATTCTAGAATATATGTTCTTTATAGGCTAGACCAGAGCAATAAAATATTATTACATAATGCCGGGCTAGACCAGAGCCATGGAAAGAACACTTTACATGGCTCTGGGCTAAACTAATGATGAGTCAGAGACATTTCTTTTTGTGGATACCTTCATTTCCCAGAACACCAATGAATTGTCAACTCGATGCCTGTGCAAAACTGTTAAAACAATGTTTTTTTCTCTTGGTTAATTCTTTTTAACATTTATATTCACTAAGCAAATAATTGAAATATGTAGTATTTTAGATCATTATGACTCTTAAAGACTCTAAGATAAGTTTATATTATATTATTTTACATAATGTACATACAGGCACTCAATACAATAGCTTACTATGCTAAGGACCAGTATGCGGAAGTATTATACGTTCCCGAGAATTGTATTAAGGCTTTTCTAACAAAGAAGTGTGGTCAAGCTATTACTATTATATTATAATTGGAGTCACCGCATGCATTTATTCAAAAGGAAGAACATACTTTCAAAATGTCATCTGAAGAATTTGAGAAGTTACATGAAATATACAAATCGCTCTATGATGAGATCAAACTTATACCTGAGAGAGCTGGGAAATGTCACGGAGGTAAACCATAATCAAATAATAATACCTAATAATACATAAACAATACTGAGACTCCATAACAATGCGCATGTTGTACTTTGGCATGCAACTGCGTTTTATTCTGGCATTTGTAGAGGAGAAGAAGAGGTTGCTTAGAACATTTGATGAAAGACATGAAGAGGCTGAAGAAGTGGTAAAATGGTTTAACAACCTTCAGATTTATTATGTTTATCTGTATTTTTCTTTGTTACCAAAGCAAATAAACCATCTTTATTATGGTCTGTCTGCAGTTACAAGGAATGGAACAAGAGTTGCGTTCTGCCCCCTCGTCATTCAGAAATGTCATGACTTCCAAACTGAGGTTGTACCACAGAGACCTGGGAAAGATGAGGAGGGACATCAAAAGCATTGAAATGGGCTCTTCAGCCAAGCCAGTGGATGCAGGTCATCATCATGGAATCCATTCTTCACAGAATCTACACAGTGTGAGTGTAGGAATGTTGTAATATTGGTTACTTTCCAAAACGCTTGGCCATTTATTATTGGTTATGAGACAACCAAACCATTTTGTGATTTGTGTGTTTGTGTCTTACTTTTCTTTCTTGAAATATTTGTTATAAAATAAATAAACAATGTTAGCTAAAATCTATAAGTTACACATGGAATATTCCCAATGAGTTCTCAGACACCTATATGTTTAGGTACTTGTGTTGTGTGTCCACCTATCAGACACACGTGCAGTCTCAGAGGGCCTTGCTGATCCAAGGCACTGAGTCTCTTAACAATGCCACCCAAAGCATAGAGAGAAGCAACCGCATTGCCACGGAGACAGACCACATAGGCGCTGACATCATCGAGGAACTGGGAGAGCAGAGAGAACAGCTGGATCGCACCAGGAACCGAGTGAGTTGAGAACGATAACTGTGCGTGCCCCAGGGATAAGATCAGATCAAATGCATTTGAACTAGTAGTTTCAGTGATGTCCAATTTATGTAGTGCCTAATGGTTATTTTATATATAGTTTAATTTGGTTCGATATGAAAGAAATAGTGTGAAAGGATTGGTTGATTGGATGTTAAAATCAAATGTTTGCCTTTTTTGTCAACATAGTTGGTCAATACTGGAGAGAACCTTAGTCGAAGCCGTAAGATTCTCCGAGCTATGTCACGTCGGTAAGTGCTATATAATTTCATATTTCTACTCTTTATTTAGAGCAATTAAATAGTAAAATTTGTTTTCATTGAGTTATTCTTCTCTTTACTATTAAATATAATATTGTGTTACTATTCTGTGTCTTAGATATGGTTTATTTACATTCATGTGAAATTTATTGAATTCTGGTTGTTAAATTCAGCGCGCTGTTGTTTTTGACTTTTTAAAGTTTTTCTGTTTTGCAGGCTAATGACTAACAAGTTGCTGCTAGCTGTCATAATTATAATGGAGTTGGCCATATTGGGTGCTGTGATCTACTTAAAGTTCTTCAAAAGATGAGAAGTCTTCTCCATGTGAAAGACTCATATGCAACAATGTAGTTGTAACAAGGCTCAACACAAACCTCATTCAAACCTGGGGTGTGAATGAGGGCATCATTGTGGTTTACCTTAGGCTCATTGGGGTAAAGTGTGGGTATTTTACTTAGTTTCTGGCTATTTATTTTCATCACCTGATGTAACAAATGCATACAGTGACATTTTTTCAACCAAATCATTTTCAAAATGATTTGGTTGAAAAAATGGTTTATCATCTTGGGCTTCTCTGACATCAAACTATGCAGCTGGACAGGACATTCATTGTTCCTATTCTTCAGATGACCTGGGGAGTGATGACAAATGTGAGAGTGGACAAGTCTCTATGTTAAGATGACTGCACATTCTCATGGGCAGTTTAAAGATGATTGGTGCCATGTTGTGATTTTGATTTTTTTTCTAGTGACCTATATCTAATGCATACCCGTCACTTAAATAACATCTCAGAAAGCAGGATCCATGCCAAAAGTAGTTTTGTATAATATCCCATTTAAATCAAGCATTGCACTTTTGTTTTTGTTTTGTTAGACTTGAGTATACCCATTCATGTTGAGCAAGAAGAATAAGAGTTTCTGGACCTGTTACAGCTTTAACAGAAGAGGGCGTGTGTCCTGGTCGGGCCATTAGTCTCAACACTCACCTGTGGAGCATTACAGGGACCTTGTGAACTGTTGCTGCTATACCGGTACTGTACTTTGACATAGCGGATTTGGGACAAAGGCGTCTAAATTCTCGAATTGGGATTAAATGCATCTACACTTTGCATCATGAACATGTACGGTATACTACTGAATGAACTAAAGATTTTTTTTTTTTTTTTTTTTTAATTCTCTTCATGCCAGTTCTGAGAAATTGGCCCTGAATCCCAAATCTCACTAAATTAAACAAATGGAAAATATGTGTGGAAAGTGAAAACAGAATGGGTGCAATATATTTCTATTTCAACATTGCCAAATCACTGTATGATACTGTTAGACGTGTATATGTTTCTATTTCTAATTTTACAATGTAAATAGTATTAAAACAAACATATAACCTTAGTTTGTTTTTCCTGACATTTCCAGGAAATAAAGTCTGAACTGTAAACATCAGCTGTGATGCCAATATTGTCAAAACCTCACAGATACAATAATGGGTACTCTGCTACATTAATACTCTGCTACATTTTGGGTAAATGCACTGCTACATATATGTAGCTGTTGTCTTTTTTTTTTTTTAAACTCCATGCTGCTGTAGCCTACTATGTGTACCAGTCCTAATATCAATGTTCATGAGAGATTTATGTCAGGCAGCTATACTATGCTTGAATATAGTATATAGAATATATATATGTACTCTAGTCTGTACAAAATTAGCAACAAAAATATTTAATGTAGTTTCATGAACAGTTTTATTTCACATTAGTCTATCAGTGGTATCACCAAAGGCAAATGCATTAGAGTTGAATTCCTAACTATGAAGGAGAGCTTTTAATTCTCCAGCACACATCAAAAGTCCCCGGCTATAAACCAGTTGCTAGCCACTGAATACTAAGATAATCATACTAAATACATTAATTGAATTGTCAAAATACAAAAGATAACTCTAGGGAAAATGAATTAACGACATCTGGTCCAAAAGTGCAAACATCATTAGGACAATCCAACTGGCACAGACACATACTGTTTCAATGTTTTGTTTTGTCCTAGATTATGGACATGTTAAACAAAAACATGTTTACCTCCCAGGAAAGTGTGTTTTTTAATTAGCCAAATACATGCATACTCAGACTATGTCCACACGTACACTGCTAAATTGTAAAGCAGGGGTTTTCTAATTCGTAAAAAAAAAAAGACGTCCACACCAGCAAAATGCTGTCCACACTGAACCGCAAAAATATGATGTAAATCTGTCAAGAGCATGTCAAGCTAGCAGCCAGCGATATAATCCTAACCTTTAAAGCCGTTTTGACCAATCAGAAGCCTGACTGCTGGTTCAGAAATGTTGTCAGTGACCTCCATAGTGTCTTCTGAACTTCTGCTCGTCATAATAGTTAGATAGTAACTGTATGTAAACATGTAAAAAGTCCCTTTAGCAAGGTTAAAACCAACACAGTTATGTCCTCCACTGCTCAAACATCGGCATGTAAACCAAAGATTTTAGAATTATAGCAAGATTGAGCATTATAATGCATTTCAATGGAAGCAAAAATGCAATGCCTGGTCTGAGAACAGTCAATAGAACTATATAATTACAAAGTCGCCCCCCTCCTTTCAAAAACTGAATGTAGAAGTTCTGTCTGTTGGAACATCTGTTAAATTCTATTCTATGATGTAAACAGTTAACAACACAAAAGACCGGCCCCACAGCTGACTTTACAAGCCCAAAACTCTGTTTTACCTGTCTACACGTGAACGCAGAGGACGGAGTTTTAAAATATCTTCGCCCTGGCAGGAGTTTTGCTAAACCTTCGGTTAGTGATCGGTTGCACCGTTTACATGTGGATGAAAGGCCAAATCACGCAGAAAAAGGTTTGTTTAAAAAAAATAGCAGTGTATGTGTGGACATAGCATCGTGTCTGGCAGAGTTCTGACAAATAACAACCAATAATTAAAATAACTTAAATAACTTGCATCCACATCAAAGCCACAAAAGCCTTCGTGGCACCAAAAATAACTTATTGCAATATGTCCTTAACACCCACCCGACCAACATTAGTATTCAGTCTTTGCAGCATTGTTTTTAAACTTCTGGAATGCTCAGCAATGATTTCCATAAAGTCTGTAGAGTGCCGTTTTCAGAGGCAGAGCTGTTCTGTGTCCTCCTTTGCGGAGGGAATCTCATGGAGAGTAACGTGAGAGCCTTCTCTCGTCTGTCCCAAAGACGATGCAATGACGTCCACTGCGAGAGTTGCGGTGGCCTGCACAGCCTCCCGACTGGCACCCTGGCCAGGGTTAACTTCCACCAGGTCCATTGCAGACAAAAGGCCTGCGTCAAAACAAATGGTAAATACACAATAACTATATAAGGATTTCAGAGAAGACTGTTGCATTAGTCTAACCATTTGACACCAGGCCCAGTATGTGGAAGCCACAAAAACTAAACATACAACCTAACTATAATAATTTTACAAATACAATCACAGTAGCCTTCTTTCTCCTGCCTTTCTGAACACTGGATGCAGATTATCTTGTTGATGCGCTGATCTATTGCATAATAATGAAGTGAATAATAGAGGTCAAATTGCTTAGTTATTGTTATTACATTTCAATCATACCTGTGTTATGAATTTCTTCAGTGATGTAGATCCCTTCTCTGTAGGTCAGACCCCCATTCACTGGGGTCCCTGTGGCAGGGGCCAGGGAGGGGTCGAAAGCATCAATGTCAAAGCTCAAATGGATCGGTCTCCGTTTCCTGTTCAACATTGACCTTTAATTAATACATAGCCTGTATTCCATAATATCTCAGATAGATGACATTATGTAGAATATTGGAAGAACACAGAAATCAACATGCGTCAATATGATGCAAATTACCTTGCTAATAGATGATCAAACGTTTCTTCCATGACTCGTTGAATACCAAGTCTGTCTATATCCCTCATAGAAAAATACTGGATACCAAGGTTTTTCAGGATGTAGCTGCAAAATAACAAAATTAATACATCAAGACCAGTTTGGCCCAGTACAGTAAACACTGTGTATATACAACATCAAAACATGTAGAACAGTGTTGCCTTACTGCTCGCCTGGGTCGACGTCCCGAAGCCCAATGTACACCAGGTCCCTGGCCGAGAGGAATGGCTTCATCCAGGAGAAACCTGGCATGTCTGGCATCTGTGTTGTATGTTGGGAACAGGTGGGAATTAGGAATGTAAAGGTCTCTTATCTTGCTATATGTTTTTCCAGATGTGTGTTGAATGGATTTGAATGGACTGAACTCGTTTTAAAACGTGTAAACTACCATGAATATGATAGATTTAGTAATAGCAAATGTTAATGTCTTAAAGCTGCAACATCAACTCAAGAACAGAATGTTCACCTCAAAAGGGAAAAAGTCTGTTCTTGACAGTTGGAAATGGAATGATATAGAACTGAACTCAGATTACAAAGACAATGAACTGGAGTCTACAGTTGCAGTGTCATTGAGACTGCCTCTCCTGTATCTACTCCACATTCTCTTAGCTAGACCAGTGGTTAACACAGTAAAGAGCAGGTTGGGACCCCAAGGTTTGATCTTAAAATTTTCACATTTGTATACTTTTTTTATTCAAATTATTTGTAATTTTGTTTAAGAATTACACATTTTTCAATACAACAACATGCCTATTAATATAGATATTCATTATTCATATTCACCTCATTGACTGCAAATGTGCAAAGTTAAAGAAAATGTCAATAACATCTTATCGGCACCGGCTGGCAAAAAAAAAAATCCAATCAGTCCATAATCTCACAGTCGGTGCATCCCTACAATTACATCTTTAAGTATGGGCTTTATATGCTTGTATATTCATCTCCTTGGGTCTTACAGGGTTAAGGAGTTTGAAACAGCTGATTTAGGGTTGGGCTTTGATTAGCCAACTGTAGCTTTCCTATTCTTATCCTTCATTCTGCTTACCTTGTCCTGCAGCTCTCTGAGCATGAAGGCCACAGACTGGCCATGCAGGTTCCCTGAGGGTGAGGTTAAGGGGGTGTTCACATCTGCGTGAGCATCCACCCAGATCAGACACAAGTCGGGACACTGCCGGGCGTGGCCTTCCACTGTCCCAATAGCTAGGCTGTGAAGGGAAAACATAATTTCAGTGTGGATTCAACTCAACTACATTTCAACCATGAATGTTGTTAAGGCATACAAACACGTTTATGTGTCTACAGTCATATGCTATACATCAATAGTGACCTCAGCAGACCTGGTAACACTAGACATGTACTTGGACTTGACGACTGGGTGGAGGAGAGGGATTCATTTCTGCTGACACATATAGCATCTGCTAGCGTCCTTGGCCACCAGCCTTAGGAAAGCGTGTGTAATGCCTTACCTGTGGTCGCCCCCTAGCATGACGCAGGTGTGCCCAGAGCCCACAGCACTGCTCACAGCGTTCGACAGGAGCTTATTGGCTCTGCCAACGGTGCGTGGGAAGGGCACCTGCATGTAGGGCTCATCCTGCTCAAGGTGGTGGAAGCTGAGGTCACCAAAGTCATGGATGGGACAGTCTGCAACCCAACAGAACACTCATATGAAGCCGCCAGCATGTGTACCTCTTTAGAGCAGCGCTCTCTAATCTCTATGGCCTGAGTAACCTCCTGGACCATCCCCAAACCACCATCAGCAACTGTCTGGCTGACCAGGCTAAGTCATTAAACAGCAGTGGAGCTGTTAACAGCACTTTCCATTCATCCCATTCTTAAATAGTTAGGTTTCAGTCTGTGTGATTCTGCCCCTCCTCTGCACATTGCAGAGTATACACCAAGAGGATTCCGCCTCGGTTGGGACACGACCGCTGAAGTAAACAAGCGATGTGATCTGCTGTATTGGGGGCTCGTCTTGCAATGTGAGCCTCGATGGAGGTGTAATGTTCCTCTGTTCAGATATATAGAAACGATCTGGCACCTCAGTGCCATTAGTAGACAGGACAAGAATAACCCGTCTTCATGCAATCTTAGCGTCTATTGCAGGATAATTACAACACACCGAAAGAGATGTCACAAAATCGGTTACTTCTTAAATACAGGAGTTACAACTGATTCATCTGCATTTTTTAAGTTTGGTGTTAATATACTTTTTTTGTTTTTTGGTCACTGTTCAAAACTTCTGACCTCTGAGCAATGATGCATGGTCTTTAACTAGGTATATGGTTTCAGTTGTGCTCATACAGAAAACTGCCAAACTGGCATCAAACCATAAGGACATTTCCTTTTAAATACTAAGACTAATTTAGCAAATATATAATAATGACATGCATGGTTAATGAAGTCAGAACATGGTATTTTCTAAAAATATAGCAGATATAATAATTATAATAAGAATAACTTCAATGTATACGCCTTTCAAAAAACCCAAGGACACTTTACAAAGGTTTCAATATAAAGCGAACATGCAAATCAAGGACAGGAACAGCCTACAGGAAAGTTACAGTTAATCCGTAGAATTTATTTTATTATAATTCCAATGTTTACTGATTAATGTGCTTAATTGAGGCCATTATTATTATACATCCTCGGTCAGAATTCTTTTTTTCTTTCTTTTTTTTTAAAGATTGTAGGCATTGGTTTTGACAGTGACACCCTTTAATTATTGATAGGCCTATGTGCTAAATTAATTATTTTTAGATTTTTAATCTTCATCACAGCCTACAACAGACAGTCAATATATTTTTGGTGTGCTAGTGATAAAATGTTAATCAATTTTTCCATACAATCCCCTATGCATTGACAGCACATGGGTAGAGAGATTTAACAATTCAAAGTAGCCTTTTGGCACCCGCAGAGCCAAATTCAAGTTTGAACGAGGCTCTGCGGGTAAGCTTTCAAGCTTTGCCGCAGACTCGCTGCGTTCAGAAGGCGCCATGCAGTGACGCATGCAGTGCAGTGGGTGGAAATGACATCCCGCGCCATTCATAGCATGTGGTTCAGGACGAACAATTATTTTATATGTGGTTCAGCAAGGCCCAAGAAAGGGTAGCTATACCGTATAAACCAGGTTTAAATAACAGGACCGACCAGAAATAATGGCCCATATAATGTATTGTATAGAACCCCACCACCCATGTCTATTTATTGTACTCACACTTTATATAATGTATACTAATGTATTAATAACAGCCTATGTAATAGGCAACAAAAACAGAGAAGACCTAGTCTATGTTACCCCAGATAGGCTATAGATTCAATGGGTATCAATGAATGTGTTCGCTTACCTAAAGTTGAAAGCCTCTCGATAAGACCCGCATCTCTGATGACTTTCGGACCATGTTCAACGCCCCGTCTTTTCTTTTAGGTAAACACAAAATAGTTTATATAATAGGCTATTCTTGTCTGACATATTGGCTTGTTCACATATTTACGATAATTATTTAAATTAAATGGTAATTAACTGGCCTTATAAATAACGACTTACCTGTCCCTTAGAAAAGGGGGCGCCCAGAATAGCCACAGATTGTGCCCTGCTTTGTAGGCAAGTGGTACTAAACTGAGTTCTCAGAAGACGAAATAGTGGTCCTCTCAATGCCATTTTCTTTCAATAAATGTCTCCGTACACCGAAACAGACAGATCACTGACGCCGGCTACAGAGGCTGATGAAACCTTTTGGCTGTAAGCAGATGGATGCTCTGTCTACGTTTGTCCGGGGCCTGGTCTTTATGCGCACGAAGGCACTTAATATTCATGAAGTGATGAAATAGGAAATAGGCCGATTTATCACATTATTGTTTTCTAATGGAGCACCCAAACTTCCATACAAAGATGTTAGTGATATCATAACAGTAATATTTTTGTCTCAAAAGTAAAATAAAAATTGCTTAGCCTAGGCCACAGAATGTATGCAATATTACGACACACCTACGGTCTGGCCAATGAGAAGTGTCCAAATGAATGGGTTCGTACTGAGGGTGTCTTCCTACTCCAAAGTAGGCCAACAGCTTTTTTAAATGTTTGTTGTGGAGCACTTCTAGAGTCGACCCCATTGGCATTTCCACAGACGCAGCAAAATGTGCTGGTGTTGATATGTATGTTTACATGTTAGGCTACATGTCTAACGCAAAACATAGCCTAGCCTATATCTAATTTCATTATTTTGTGTCACACAAACATAGCATACAATTAGGTTATATAAATAACATAATGTCTAACTTTCTTATTTACATTGTAGGACTAACCTATATAAAGTGTGGAATATTATAGCCTACCCCGTCCAAGGCTGCACAATATTGACATTGTACGCGAATGTATAGAGGTTAATTGTAAAAGGAGTAATGGTACAAATTAAATTACACCTCACCGGAGAGCAACAACGTGATCTCTGGCGCCCCCCAGTGCCCAACAAAAGCAATGACTTTACCCACGAAACATGTATCCCATGATGCAGTTCGAAAAGAATAGGTTCGGCTACAATCATTGGAGGCTACAATTCTCCTGCTAACCTACCCAAGATAGATCATTCCGATTTTAATTTTTCCCCTAGAGTCCATGGGCCTGTAATAAGGAAGTCTGAAAGAAGATACGCGTCACAATATAACAAACGCCTGATTACAGGTGGGTGAAACACTTTTATACCGGTCTAGCTAGCATTAGCTAGTTTCAGCGAGGCCAATGAATCGGCAGCTAACGTGGTGGCTAGTTATAGCTAAGGTGGCTAGCGTTAACGTGATGGCTGTTTCAGTGGACATGCATCTCACTATACTTTGGAAATAGGAGCACCGGTGCGTTGCTACATGGTGTTACATGCCGTCAGATTGATATATTATTGTTTGACGCGTGTTATTACTGTACCCAACCCAGAATAACCAGAGTTCTCATTTGGTGATTCCTGGCCTCTTTGGCAGGTCCCTTCATTCTGCAGAATGTCCTACCCACCTCACCTCAACCGCCAACAGATTGGCATCCCGCAGCTGCCGCCGAGGATCCCTCCTCCTCAATTTGCAGGGTTTGCTCCGGGCGTCGCGCCAGGTACCAAATAAATACCTACGTAAAACTCAAACTAAGGCGCTGAATCATAACTCGTCAATGGTCAAATATTTCAGAGTCGTTTGTATATTAAATGTATGCCCAGGTGTTAACCAAGTGTGTGATGGTATGTGGGTGCCTTCATATTACAAACATCTGGACACTAGTTTAGGCCCATCCCCCATTCTCTCTTACGCACACACACAAACAACCCTAACAAAGCATAATATTACTATGTTCCCTTGGAAATGCACCCATATATTTGTTGTTGTTACATTATTATGTTTTATTTCACCCTTTTAGGCACTCCCATGATTCCGGTTCACATGGGTATAATGGCTCCCACACCAACAGTGAGTACATGGCAGCTGTTTTTAACCTCTTAGCAAAAACCCTGCACTATCCAAATCAATGTTAACAGTTCTAATATAGTTTATTAATGAATGCTCTGTGAGAATATTTGCTGTGGTTTATAACCCCTGCCTCTCTATACGTTTTGGATGGAAATGCAGTATTTCTGGGTTTCGGTTGGCAAATTCTATTAATGGATAGAAAATATTGATGAGGGAGCTACAGAGGTGTGTGTGTGAGAGAGACATATGAATGTAATTATAGAACATATGGGATTGGCACGTGGTCTTATTTGACCTGCTTGCGACAGGTCCTTGTACCAACCACAGTCACCATGGCTCAGAAGCCAGCAATCATAAAGAAGGATCCAGTCAGAAGCAAGGATGAAGACGCGAATGGAGGCCCTACCACCACCGTCTTTGTGGGGAACATCTCTGAGAAGGCCTCTGACATGTTAGTCAGACAGCTCCTGGCTGTGAGTGGACCCTAGGTTAAATTGCATTGGGTGTAAAAGACACATGACCAAAGTTGTATTGTAATTATCTCATGTTAATCAATTCCCTTTTACAATTGTTATCTAATTTCCAATAGAAATGTGGGATTGTTTTAAGCTGGAAAAGAGTCCAGGGTGCTTCTGGGAAACTTCAAGGTAAAGAAGGAAAATATACCTGGCACATTTTAGCATGTTGTAGTGAGTTGAGTCTTTACCAGTGTATTGTCATGGTTCCATGTATACACACACACACACACTGTATCAGTACTGTTGATCAACAGCCCTCTTCCCCTCTCAACCTCAAAGCTTTTGGCTTCTGCGAGTACAAGGAGCCTGAATCCACACTACGGTCCCTCAGACTGCTGCATGAGCTGTTATTAGGCGACAAGAAGCTGCTGGTCAAAGTGGACGCCAAGACCAAGGCCCAGCTGGATGACTGGAAGGCCAAGAAGAAGAGTGCCAATGGGGTGTGTGATGCTGTTAGTATCCAGCAGATGGTTCAAGGGACACACATGTTGCCGTGTGGTGGAGACCAGTGCCATTCACTTCAGATGGTTTACTGCCCCGTGTCTCTGCCCTCTCCTAAATTGTGGCTCCTGCTCTGCTAGGGCACCGTGGGCGGCGATAAGGATGGGGAGGATGATGAGGAAGAGGTCATTGATGAGGAGACCAAGCGGCGGGACCAGGTTGTGAAGGGGGCGATAGAAGGCCTCATAAGGGAGTATGCCAGTGAACTGAATGCTCCCTCGCAGGACTCTGACAGTCACCCACGCAACAAAAAGCGGAAGGAGAAGAAAGAAGAGGTACACGTGAAGCAGCTTAGTAGCGTGTCTTCTTGGCCGGTCTGTAGCTTGTAGTCATTTAATAGTGGATCAAGAATTGTGTGTTAGGTTAGGAGGGGTCACCCTCTTGGTAAATCATTATTCCTTTCAGTAATCATGTCAACCAGACAATTAGTTTGAAGTAGTTAATTTAAATGCATTTAATGTTTGTATGTTGTGTGTCAGGAGGATATCAACGCCATTGAGATGGAAGATGACAAGAGAGATCTGATATCCAGAGAGATCAGCAAATTCCGTGACACGCACAAGGTAATGTATTTAATAGTGCCTCTCTTATTTTAGGCTATGGAGAACAACTCCTCCATATTATGTTAAAGACATCCCTGACAGCAACTGGAGCTGACGTTCAAATCCAATATGGATGTAATTTCCTCCATATGAGTGTGTTATAAACCTTAAACCTTTGATATTCCTACATAGGTTAGTGAACAACAAAATACTAAAAGAAATGATATAAATCTCAGCACCAATAAAGCCTAATACGGTCAGTTATTAGTCAACATCTATGGTATCTTCATTACACTTTAATTGACTGTGTAGATACTGATTTAAGACCAGTTTTACCTTTTACACAGGCTACATTCATCACACTAAGTGCATGGACGTAATGTTAAATTCCCTTTTTAAGCTAATCTATTGATTAAACCCCACCAATATGGTAGAGTTCATTTGGTGACTAAAGCAAGATGAATCTCAGAGCTTTGGAAAAAGTTGCGAGGATAGGATGTAAGTATGAGCTTTAATTTCTCCTTTACACATCTCGGGCGCTCCCTTGCAGAGGCTTTGCACAGGGTCAACTGGCTCCCCTCGTCCATATGACAGAGAGGGGGTCCTGCAGTCTGAACGGCCTCATGCTACATTTGTCTTCACGCTGAGCCAATGAACCACTCGCTTGGTTGTGAAGTCGTGGAGTGACAATAAGAGGCAGTTGTTACACTAGCACCACAGAATAATTGTGCATTATTTATTAGAACCCATATTTACATCTTGAAAAGGTCTTTACGTACTATGGCACCAGTGATTTAACACTTCAATGCCAGGGAGCTCAGTGAACCTCTGCAGGGCCTCACGTGACACTTGTGTTTTGAGAAACACACCCACACACACAGACTGAATAGGTCATAACCATTGCAGCAGTTTAAACTGCAACCTTTTACTGAAGCAGGGAGCGCCCCTCCACAGCACTCTGTGTTCTGAAGACTTAACAAGGTAAGGCCTTTACGTGTTTGTCATTTTTCTTCCTTCTTTTCATCCCTCTGCTTTGACATCCTCCTTAGTTCTGTACCAGGGAGTCAGTGACATCCTCTCATGGCTCAGAGATTCAAGGCATTCAGATTCAAGTTTTCAGTGTTTAGCGGTTAGAATAATACATGTAATTGGCTTTTTCCACTGGAGTAATTTAATTGAGAGGTAAGTCTAGGACAGCCGAGGCATTTCTCTGAGGCTAAGTTAATTTTGGGCAATATAGTATTTGAGCAGGATTTGATGGTAATTATTCATTACTTCCACTAATGCACTGGGGGGGTCTACATTCTAGATAGAACCACATTTTTGACAGTTGATTGACAGCTTTCAGGTATTGCACATTGGCCATGGTAAAGCCTATCCATCTGTTGTCAGTCAAGGAAGCTAAATTTGATTTATGCATATTTTATCCAGGCGGACTACTAGTTTCATTGTGTTTCTCTGTCTTCATCCTTGCTTTTGTGTTCGTCACTTAAGAGCTTTTAGGACCACAGTTCAATGCGGTTTCATCAATGCCATTCTTGCCCCAGTAAGGGTTGTTACTAAATACTGTGGTAATGTCATTGTGTACATACTGTAAGTACACTACTGGCTGTTCTCAGAGAGCTAGTTGAACTGTGGGCCTAACTGTAGTTGTATGTCAATGTTTGGCTCCTGAGGCCATGTGGGCACCAGAACACACCCTGCAGGTAAGACGCTTCTATGATTACATTTTCTTTGTGAATTCAATGCTGCCTCAAAACACACATGTATAAGTCAATGATGAAATAACTACTGGTCACAGGTGTTGCCCAGACATATGTGCTCTCTATTGTGTGTAAACATTTGACCTGCTTTTCCTCCCAGACTTAGGCTGTAGGATGTGTAGGGGCAGAGCAGCGCTGCAAACCATAGTTCATCACCTGTAAGTCAAACACTAGCTCTAAAACGGTTCTGATCCTCATTATGTGATGAGTGGTTAATAGTCACCATAGAGTCTCTCTTTTAAGACTACAACTGAAGTGGTTTGACAGATACGCGTGCACAATGCAGTACCTATAACGGCCACTTGGTTGGTTGGTGTCCTGACACAACCTGCTCTAGTGAGGCTCACTCCATCATTGACCTGTTAAATGAAGATTAATGTAATAATGAGCACAAACAAGCTAGTGTCGACAGCTAGTCAAGCCAAACATGTCCATTTTAGAGTGGAGGTCTAGACAGGTCTATTTCCTCTGAATTATTCATATAAGAAGAAAAAATAACTTTTAAAAACCTTTCTTTTTTTCTTACTGCACAATCAGAGTCCATCCATTCTTAACTTTTATTTCATTTTTACCCATCAAAAACATCAAGACACGGATTGACTAATAGAACCTTTTTTAAAGTTTTGGACATATAACAAGCATCTTATTTTATAAGGCGGGGGAGCAGGAAAAGGAACAACAGATATCATGTACACTTCATTTCCACCGTCACTGGGCTCTGCACTACATGGGATTTACAGGTGATTGTAGACAGATGTTTGTCACAAAGACTACGTGTGCGCGTGTGTGTGTAAAAAGGATTTTCAGAATATTTAGCATTTTCTTTTGGTTTCTAATCTTATCGATATCTTTTACTGTTTAAGTGAACGTTTATCGGAAAGAGTGGCATCATCTTAACCAGTAAATAGTTTCCTACAGGAGTTTCTTTACATGACAGCCGAGGAAAAGAGTGAGCTTCAACATAAAATACTATAGTATGCATGTGCTCTGTGTGGTCGTGATATGACCAGTTTCTTCTTACAGGTCATGTAGATGTTGTAAACCTTGTACCAGCTTGGTTACCTACTCAAAGTAGCTACTAGATTACACAAACCCCAAGTGGAATAAATGTACCTAGAATTTCTATAATGTCTGTTTTCCATGTAGCACTTTAGTCTACATGCCCAAAATGTCTTTATTTTCAAAACATTTTCCATAGTCAAAGAAATGTATTAGTTCCGTTGCGTTTGAATTGAACAGTATCGCCGCGCGGAGGAACCGTCACAGGCAGATGGAGGACGTTGGGAAGCCGTTGAGTCTTGGCAGTATGTGAGCATGGCTGGCCCAGGGACCGCATATATCACTGTGAATGTTATGCTGCCTGTCTGTGTGTCCCTTCTCAAATATGCACGTCAGTAGATGTCACGTTGTCTTATCACTGTGCTGATGTGCTAGCTGCCCCACTCGGCCCCCTTCTAACGCCGTTAAACACCCCGTCTTCTCCCTGTCGGGCTCCTGCAGAAGTTGGAGGAGGAGAAAGGCAAGAAGGAGAAGGAGCGGCTGGAGCTGGAGCGAGAGCGCAGGGAGCGGGACAAAGAGCGGGAGCGAGAGAGGGAAAGGCGCGACCGCGAGAAGGAGAAGGAGAGGGAGCGGGAGAGGGACAAGGAGCGGGACAGGGACCGCGAGCGCGAGAGGGACCGCGAGCGCACCAAGGAGAGGGAGCGGAGCCGCGACGTCAGCGAGGGCCGCAGCAGGTCCAGGTCAGTAGGGCTGGGTATGCTGTGGGCTTTATACGATACTTTTAAAACAGTTCCGGTTCCTAAACCTAATGTATGCTGGCGCACCGGCATACATTACAGGTAAACATATAGGCATGTGATTGGTAACGCGCTATAATTACAAAGACAGGGCGGTTGATTGGTGCATCTGTTTGGAACGTTAAGTATTTTAAGCATGTTTAACGTAGCTAACAGTAGCCTACCTCATGTCATAATGTGTGATGAGTGATGATCTTACGTCTGTTTCAGAGCACCAAAGGGAAAATGTATAAATTGTCATGACCGCCCTACACTCAAGGGTTCCTTTCAGTAAAGGTTCCAGTGATCCAGTCCAAGAAAATGCATATCTGGTCTTATTTTTCACCATGCTGTTTCTCCTTTTAAATGTTCTGACAAAATGCTTTCTGTTTACACTGGCACGAACATGCCCAGTGTACCTGCCCAGTGTACATGTAGGCTATGCGACGCGTATAATTATCAGATAATTATATGGCTCTAAGACACACATTATTTTAGCCTTTTAGCCCCATTTTAAAACTAAAACGTATAATGTAAATGTAGTCAATGAGGCACCGAAATTTGCGTTTTAATTCGGTCTGGTAGATACCGATCGTATAGGAACATGGCACCGGGTTTTGGTACCCAGCCCTACAGGTCAGTGTGGCGTGTGCACACAATCCCAAGTCCCATTCCACCACAATGATGCTGCCGTCATTTATTGGGTTTACTAAAAATGCCATAAAACAACAAATTGGCCTTCTGTAATGACGTCTATAATACTGTATGCTAGAGTGCATTATATTAGCAATCTAAATAAGTCTTCATCTTGGACTGTTTTACACGAACAATGTTTGTGTAATTAACATATTTAAACTAGTCATGTCACAGTAATTACTATATCGACATGAGATATATGAACATAACGTTATAATTTTTCAGACCGCGATAATTGTATTTACAAGTGTGTTGCTATAACAAAGCCATGTTTCGCTGCTCTTGTGCTCTTGTCTGATTGCTCGCATGCAGCGTTATACACACAAGCTTCAAGGTTTGTTTAAGAGCCTATTAGCCAAGCAATGAACTTGGTTTATCCAATCACAATGAATTATCCATGTCACATGAGGATAGCCGTACAGCACTGATCATTCTGCTAGCGGGTAAAGTTTACTGGTCTACATAAGAAAACATGGGAATGTATCGCTGTAAACGTAATGATTAGTAAGTTTACTTTTAACCGTTTTCTTAATGTTAATAATATTGGGTTCGCATTACAAGGCACGCTACTTACCCACATACTGTAACAATCTCGCAAACGTATGAACTGTCAGTTTAATCTAAATACTGGCTGATGTTTCTGAACAAAATGGCACTATTGGGATTTCTTTTTTGTTTATTATCGCCGCTGGCGTAGGAGCACTTCAGAACGTAATTCACAGCCAGCATTTAATTTGTTTTTATCGGTAATTGTTGTTTGTTTCGCCTGTGAGCACGTTGTTAGTTTACGAGACTGTTATGTGTAGGCCTGTTGCGATAATCACTATATCGCCTTATCGTGCGATATATGAAAATTACCTCGATAATTTTTCTGACCGCGATAATACTGTATTTACATGCGTGTTGCTGACATAAGTTAATGTGCTGCGCTGCTCCTGTGCTTTTCTCTCCTGTGCTCGTCGCTCGCACACACACAGAGCAGACAGCGACAGCTGATACGTGTTCCTCAAGGCCAATGGATATTGAAATGTTTAGGTAAAGGTGTTTTTCCTGATAATTCCAGCCAACTACATCTAGAAGAATAAATGCAAAAATACGGCATTTGTTTTATTCGCTTCGTTTGTATGCTACCTACTTTGCCAAGCAATGATACTAGTATTACCAATCACAACAAATAATTCATGTCACAAGACAATAGCGGAACAGGTGCATTTAGAATTGCCAAACATTTTTCAGTTCTCAACGAACTCACATTGACGCTGGGCGAAGGGTGACAGTTTCAATCTAATATGTCACCGCATGCCTTTACGGACAAAACTCATCTTGAAAATGAGGGCTCCGAGAAAGTACCATCGGGACCTCCGTGACTCAGTGCCTGCACAAGAGTGCTCCTAGGGTGGGTAAACATTCACGAGATCCCGGTCGGCGCTCCAGAGGCGAAAAAGTGTCGGATAAAATGCATTGTAGTAAATTACAGCATACACACGTGCATGTTTGCAACGTAGTCCTACATTTTTTTATTTGCTTCAAGGCTGATTTTGTTTCGCTTTCGCCAGGCGTCACATAACTGTTTACTTTTTACTCAGTCGGTAAGATGGAAACTATGGCTGGAACGTTTGAAGGCACCGTCGGCATAGTTTACGGTACTGGTTTTTGTGAATGTAGTAGTCCCTGATAATCCGCCTGGAACGCAAAGTAGCCTCTGTGTTTTTCTTTTCGACGAGTGGAGGCGGAGCTGCAGCTACACTTCCATGGTACCATACGCGTCCAGGTTGGATATCCGGTACCTACTGTACAAAAACGAGTACAGTCATGTTTTTAGAATTTTGGCATTGATTTGTTACCGAAGTATCGGTTCTCGTGACATCCCTATTTTGAACACACCTGTGGTTTTCTACAGAGAGAGGACCAGAGAGGAGAAGAAAAGAGAGCGTGAGGAGGATGAGGAGGATGTCTATGAACGCAGGAGGCTGGAGAGGAGACTTAGGGACAAGGAGGCAGCCTATCAGGAGGTACGTGGATGTTTCCACCCATTCCATAGCAGGGCCTTATGGTGGTTGCTGAATCTTGACATGTGTGTCTTATAAAGCGACTGAAAAACTGGGAAATTCGGGAGAGGAAGAAGGCTCGGGACTACACCAAAGAGATGGAGAGGGAGGATGAGAGGAAACGTGAAATGGTAAACATGTATACATTCCACATTTTCTATACGGTCATGTTGGATTTTATCATATTTACCTGCTCATCTCCGATTGCAACAATGTCCCTACCATAATAATATAGAAACAACATATTGTGTTCTATCAGTGCCTTGATTTCAGCTATTCTAATACCATATGTTTATGTGCAGACAAAAGAAGCTAAAAGACTTAAAGAGTTCCTCGAGGATTACGATGACGACCGAGATGATCCAAAATACTACAGGTGAGACTAGGGGTATTATTTCACAAACCTAGCAACAAATTAGTCGCCTGGTGTAACCAGACCCAGAATTCACTTTGTGAATAGGGTCTGGACACGCTTCATTGGGGATTGTTTACTGACTGTGGATTGTAATGAATAGACTGGGTATAAATTTGAATCTATTGGAGCAGATGTTAACCAATGGGCATTGAACATATGATACGACTGTCACTAGGCCTGTCACAATAATTACTATATTGACTTATCATGCGATATGTGACCTCGATCATTTTTCAGACTGCGATAATAGTGTATTTTGCACCCGTGTTGCTGACATAAGACAGTAAAGCCATGTTGCGCTGCTCTTGTGCTCTTGTCTGACTGATTTGCACACAATAACCCATAATAATTTTGAAATTATTAAAAATAAACAAATCACATGTACATAAGCATTCACAGCCTTCGGTAAATACTTTGTTCGTTTGTACACTAGGGGCAGTGCGCTGCAAAAGAGACTTCGCGACCGCGAGAAGGAGACAGAGATGGATGAGCGAGACAGGAAGAGGGAGAAGGAGGAGCTGGAGGAGATCAGACAGAGGCTTCTGGCCGAGGGTCACCCTGATCCGGATGCTGAGCTACAGAGGGTGAGCCCATCATTCATCTTTAGTTTTTTTTTTATAACCACTAGAGGGCTATAATAAAATGAAGCTGTTTTAACCTGTATATGAAACTGGATGCCCTGTGATGTATGTGTGTAGATGGAGGAGGAGGCAGAGCGCCGGCGGCAGCCCCCTTTGAAACTGGAGCCAGAGGAGGAGGTCCCCCAGGAGAAGGCCCACAAGGACCGCGACCGTGAGCGGGACCGCGACCGTGAGCGTGACCGTGAACGCGAGCGGGAACGCGACCGGGATCGGGAACATGAGCGGGACCGCGAGCGGGACAGGGAGCGTGAGAGGAGGAGCGTGGGGAAGGCTCCGGAGCCTCCGTCGCGCGGCCCTGTGGCCCACTCGGAGGACGAGGTGGAGGAGGGCGAGGAGGAGGACTACCAGCAAGATGGGGATGACTCCCAGGACTCCCGGCCCAGCCTGAAGCCCACGCTGCGGCCCATCACCACGGCTCCCTCTGTGTCCTCGGCCAGCGGGAACGCCACACCCAACACGCCCGACAACGAGTCTCCCTGCGGCATCATCATCCCGGGGGAGAACTCTCCAGAAACCCAGCCTCCTGAGGAGCACCGGCCCAAGATTGGCCTCAGTCTCAAGCTGGGTCAGTCACACCTTCTTCTTCTTCTTCAGTTGTCTTGTTTTAGATTCAACAAATGTTTGTTATACAAATGAATGTAGTCTGTAGCAAATGAGCATTCTATGTAGCCTGAATGTGTGTGTGTGTGTGTGGGGGGGTAACCGTGTCTAACATTTGGCACTGTTACATCTCCTCCAGCAGGTGTCAGTATCAGAACTGCTTTTGGTGGCCAGCTTTTTAATAAGGGAAGGGAACATGCAATGTTTCCATCCATTTTCCATTGTTGAGCTGATGAAAATGCAATTGGTTTTGATTTGACGCTATCACTGGTATTTATGTTGATGTACATACAAACTGTGTTGTGTGCCTATGAAGTATCAACATTCATCATCAGATCATTGTGTAACTAGCGGTCCTTCTACTCTTCCAGGTGCCACTAACAGCCCCAGCCAGCCAAACGCCACCAAGCGCAAGAAGCTAGCGCCAGTGGACAGCGTGTTCAACAAGTTTGAGGAGGAGGAGGCTGATGAGCAGCCCCGTAAGAGGAAGCTGGTGCCCCTGGACTACGGTGACGACGACAAGAGCCTGGGGCTGGACGGGGCAGAACTACCAGCGGCCAAAGGTGGCGTTAACACAGAGGAGAAGCGCAAGCACATTAAGAGTCTCATTGAAAAGATCCCCACTGCCAGGCCTGAGCTGTTCACCTACCCACTGGACTGGTCTATGGTGGATTCGGTAAGGATGGTCTTGTATTGATTAGCAAAATATTTTTGTTTTAATAATGCTAATGAAGTCTTGGTTAAAATAGTTAATGTTACATCTGCTGTAAATAAATGTAACTATAACATTACTACTATAGCCGTACTACTATGGGTGTGGGAGAAGTTCGGAGAAGCCATGGAGAAAGACTTTCGGTCGGCACCAAAGTGTTTCTGGAAAACCATTCGCCA
>JAOEGT010084262.1:0-14669 GCA_025447795.1 Speoplatyrhinus poulsoni
GTACAGGCTTAAAATTTGAGACATTTTTCGTCATACTTTCGTCCCCCCCACTTTAAAAACATCTCCTGCGCCACTGGAGGTTATCCAGTCAGAGCTGGTTAATGTGGCTCGGGAAAGAAAAGTTTGGGGTCCCCTGCTGGAGCTGCTGCCCTCGTACCTGACCAGGGATGAGCGAGTAACGATGGATGGATGGATGGACTATCAATATTACATGGTATATTACAGAGCGGTATTGCTCTGAATTTACTTCTTAATCTTATTCAAGATGATGTGGATGCAAACAATTAGTGATTACTGTATTTGGATTATAAATGAAAGGTTATTTCACTTTTTTACATATTACCGTGTACATTAAAATGTATAATCAAACCCGATGATAAATTACAACATAAAAATGGTTAGAAATACTGACAATTGTCTTGCAAACCCACAGTTTGAGTTTATAGATTACAAAACCAGAGACACTTGAGGAGAAAGACAATAAAGGTAAAGTCAGCTATTGCTATTTGTAAGATAATACAAATTTTTTCAAATTCACCAAATATCTCCTCGCATTTCACTATCGTTCTCTGTGCGAGTTGAAAAAATATTCAGATACTTCTACACAGCCCTGGCACATAGGAACATAAACAAAGTGGCAAACAACAATGGCAAGAACGGCTGCGGTTTCGTGCTATGTAACCCTTCAGTCATTAATTATTACGTGCTTATAGGTACATGGCTGTTTAGCGGGCAAGGATGGCTGCGATGTTGTGTTATGATAAAATTTAACCTTCATTCATGAAATAATGTGCTTAGTAGATGGCTGGCTATCAAAACGTAACACCGTTCCTACACAGGGCTGTTTGACTAAGCTGCTGCTGTGTTGTTGACACAAACAACAATGAACTACATTTTGCCGCCTGTATCCTTTACTGTAGTCTGGACGGCGAGGCAGAATTAATGCGCAATATTAACACCTTGAAAACACTGCTGTAAATAAACCATATGTGGTCCAAAACCCATAAAACTATGTTCAAACCACGTTTGAGTAGCCTGGACCGGTACTAGCAGTAAAGCAGTCATAGCTTCACGTCAACATAGCTACGTGGATGTTGGGGCGGTGTGGGCAGTGACTTTTTAAATTTAAAGCAACCGTTATCTAAAGAGTTGTTGTATGATGTGCTATTCCACATAATCTAAAACATAAACATAATAATGTGGTATTTTCACCTAAGCTTGTCAACTGTATTGCATTGAGAAGTCAAACTATGTCAACAAGTGAAAAGGAGCATGAAATGACTCCTTTAAACAATGTTTTGAGGCAAAGTCACCAAAAGTTTTAAATGTTTTTTATCAGATTGGACTCTTTTGGAGATTTTATGTCTCAGTGATTATTGAATATGCCGATATGGCTCTTCCCCCATTTATTTCAATATTGTCTTCACGGAGGCGTTTCAAAGACGGCTGCCGAGTGGCAAGACTTACCTATATGGACTTTGATACTTTAGTCAATTACGAACAAAAATATAACAGCAGTGGCTGATGAATCTAAAACATTCAAAGGAGTCACACAATCAACTTAATTATAGACCATTTTGAGTTGATGTTGCATTGAGGGAATTAATAGCCCTTATAATGATCCTCATTACTTAACTTTCATCAGTGTCTCAAAATGAGAACTGAAAGACCAGTATAGCTGAACAAACATTCTCAACAAGGATCTTAATGCTGCGGTAGAAAACTGTGTCCCAGTCCTATTTCACACATATCTGCACAGTACCTTCTGCACTACAGTAGCGTAAATGAATGAGCTAAACAAAGCGGAAAATAAACAAAAAAATAGCACATCTCTCCTGGCTGCCAACTACATGCCTCATAAAGTGATGCACTTTCACTCAAGCTATAACCCCGTAAACTGAAGGACAGTTTTTATGAGCTGACTGAGGAAAGAGGGAGCCAGAGAACCCGAGACATACAGTATGGTACAAATGGAGTGAGAGGGAGAGAGATAGATAGAGAGAGAGAGAGAGAGAGAGGTGCAAATATGCATGTGATATTTATTAACTATGAGTTAATATTGTCAAGCAACCCATCTAATCTTAGCTGTCTGGCAAGGAGAAATATCTTTCACTTTTACATACTTTATCTGTAGAGAGTCTACCAAGTCTATATTACTAGAATCTACCTAAGTCTACCCTAGAGAATACATTACTCTTGATTTACATCCATCCATTCATCCATCCATCCATCCATCTTCTACCGCTTATCCGGAGTCAGGTCACGGGGGCAGCAGCTTCAGCAAGGGACCCCAAACTTTTCTTTCCCGTGCCAAATTAGCAAGCTCTGACTGGGGGATCCCAAGACATTCCCAGGCCATTGTGAAGATATAATCTCTCCGCCTAGTCCTGGGTCTTCCCCGAGGCCTCTTCCCAGCCGGACGTGTCTGGAACACCTACCAAGGGAGGCGCCCAGGGGGCATCCTTACTAGATGCCCGTACCACCTCAACTGGCTCGTTTCGACGCAAAGGAGCAGCGGCTCTACTCCACTTGTACACGTGATCTTGTTCTTTTGGTCATGACCCGGCAGTAAATCAGACATGTTACTGCGCACCTGACCCCCACGGTCCCTCCCACGAGTGGTGGGCCCATAGGATGTCTTGAAAGGATGTCTTGATATACATTGTTAGCTTAACATTTTGTTAAAGGGGAAGTGTTTAAAAAAGATCTAGTATCATTAAACAAGTGATAAACCCTTTTATTTTAGCCATATAGTGTAAACATGCATAATACAGTCCCTGAGCAGTATAAGCATGTTGCCTCTAATCCCCATTAAATCCCCAAGTTAAAAATAAATATATCTACTTTAAGCATTCTGCATTATGCTTGGATTACAAATGTAATAAAAGCCAGTGTCATGCTATGTACACAGGAGAATATAACAAGAGTGTAACATCAACAGACAAAACCTGAAGTTGATCTAATGAAACTAATGAATGCTTGTTGGAGAATGAATGTAACTGCAGTGACGACATACATACAGTAATACATGTACTGTACCTATTAGTCACCCAAAGCCACTATATTGTATGGAAAATATTGCCTGTATTATATTGTATTTGCCACCATATTTAAATATGGAGACCTCTGGAATAACATGAATTGTTACTTTAAATGGCTTTAAATTAGTATACATGTAAAATATGTTGATGTATTTTTTAATAAGGTCTACCATGTCAACCCCTGCAGGTGTTACCTAATTTAATATTGGTTGATGCAGTTTATTTAAATGTTCCAGCCATGCATAAAACTGTTTACTTTGTTGTCTGACAAAACATGTATCTACTCTTTCTAATGGTAAAATAACAAAACAACTTGATATTGCCCTCGGAGTAAGTGTGCACGTCAGTACAACAACATTATGAAACATGCTGCTAGGTTATTAATTTATGCTAGCTCCCGTCAGTCACGTTCATGTTGTTGCTATTAACCTCTACAGGAGGGTGACGATGCACCATGTGACACAGAGATACATTTCCATCTGAAGCTTTGCTACTGTCTCTGTGCCCTTTCCTTGACGGCAGACTATATGCCTTGAAGTATTTCGGATAGCTGAATAAATTATGTGCATGGCAAAAGTTGTGGCATTTCTTTGAATTGGATGGCACAAAAGCGACACATTCATTCTCTCTCACTCTTTTTTTCGATGTTTCTGTGTCAATACAGAATTTCAGTTTGGCAGAGGGACAGAGAAAGACAGCGCATGCCAGATTCAAACAAGTGAGTCCTCCAACGCATTTATTGAATATTAATGCAGAGAGGACTGAAGCAACAGCAGCCATTGCAGTGAGCAAGCATCCTCCTGGCAAATGCTCTCTGCCAACAGGGAGACATCAGCGAACACGGAGAAGGTCTGTTGCTTGTGCCCTGATGCAAGCATCTGCTGTGGCATCATCTGATGCTCTGCAAGGCTGCCAACAGCAGGGGTTCAGATGGGCGGATCGTGATGTCACAATTTCAATTTAAACTTAATTGACAAACATCACAGCAACAGTCTGTGTTGTTTCAACTGTTTATTGTGGCCATTTAATTATCTGAAGCCATCACTCTGTTTTTTGTGTTGTTGTATTGTTGTTTAAGTTGCTCACATACACATATTTACTTGAAATAAAAATATATTTGGTGTGCTGACAGTGGCTAAACAGAGGCAAAGCTTCAGTCGCCGTAGTAATGTCATACATTTTTGCCTAGAAATAGTCAACTGCCTCTTTCATCCCACATGGTGTGTGCTTTATTTGTGGATTCGGTGTCTGCATATACTGTACTGTAGCTATTCTGAATTAAATGGATTAGCGGTGACTTAGGCGAAATAGGTAATTGAAGATGTACTTCAGCAATTATAAAAGGTTATTAAAGTTATATACTGTAATTTAATATATTTCTACCTGCTGCCACTGAATAATCTTCTTCCTACTGTATAATATGCTGTTCTGCATTTGCTTTGGATTTCAATGGTTTTGTTGTCTCCTATAATTAATATTGCAGTTGAGCATTCTGACATTTTACTTGCAATGTAGGATTTTATTTAAATGGACACAAGTTCACGTTTGCACGTAGAGCATAATTGTTTGAAGAAAATGCTACTGTCAATAAAGCTTCAATATTGTGGAGCCCCAACAATGATAAACACAGCTAATATATATGCCATGTATAGGGAGTATCCAAAAAAGGTGTTAGAGGAAGAGGCTAATTTATTAGGCTCCTCTGTTATATTCTCCTGTTTTTCAGAGAGCGAAAAAGGTCGTTGTGCTCCTCTTAACACATTAGCATTTAAATAGCATTATATCATTGCTGAGTATCACTGACAGCTCACACTCATCCACCGGCTCGAGCCCTAACAGGAGCTGAAAACAAAGTTAAAAGATAATATAGCCTGGAGATCAAAACACATGTGACCTTCAGAGCTGGCAGTGTCTAGCGTGGTGGCTAGCTGCAATACTATTTAAGAAGGGATTAGGATAAAGGCCAGGTCTTGTTAGTTGTGTGTTGAGTTGCCTTGGTGGGTCAACACACTACAGAGAATTACAATGATGCTGTGAGGTGCTTTAAATCAGATAAGGCATGTCCCCTCTTAGCGGGCTAGCATTGGAAATCATGAACAACAGTACAATTCATCCTAATCTTGTCAGTGGTGATTTGTAGGATTACTGGATCACTGTTCAATTCAGTATAATCTAATAACTGTACACTTACTGGCAACTACATAAAAGAAAATACATTTAGCAGGTTCCTGAGTCATTTTAGGTACAATAAAGAGAACTGGTTCAAAACATGTTGCCAAACAAGAGTCCTGTCTAGCTGATCAAGCAGCACAAAATCAAACCGGCCCGCCCCTCATTTTCTAAATAACAAGAAATCAATGCTGCAGCTTTATCCATCTCCCAAAGGTTAAATCCACTCTCTTTGCAATTCTGGCCTTTCTTTGGAAAATCAAAGCAAGGGGAATTGTTTTTTTTAAACCCTCGAGGCAAATCAGAAAGGGTCTGAGCTATTAGATTTGAGGAGAAAACCATGAACAGGGAGGCAGGCTAGCACGTCTAAAACAGAGGCTTTTCAGCTTTACAAGCCCCATATTATTCACCCAAGCAGCTCAGATCAAAATAAGGTCTTGGGTTATGGCATTTGGCACATATCTTGCTTACTCGGCCATCTAGAGTGGCAGCAGAGAGGTTGGTCATATTTTTTGAGACTTCGAGCCGATACCCGACACTGTGCCCTTCCAAACAGCCTATGTCTTGTTTCCGATGCCGCCCATCATTCCCCATATATCTCTGACCCATGTGTATCCCCCGCCACCCCCCGCACACACTAAAAGCAGACAGCATTGAGTGTCATTTTGCTGTGAGAAGTAGTAAGTCAATAAAGTTAATTTCTATAGCACATATAGCACTACAGCAAAATGCGTAAAATCCAATGGAGCTTGTCTGTTGTTTTATGAATGTACTGTATTCCACATGCTGGACTAAGACATATACATTATGTGGCTATTCCTACTACAAACAACTGTTTATAGAGTATACATTTTTGCTTCCACTTATACGTAACGTATATAACAATTATTATAACAATAATAATAATTGTGCCCCACCCATTTAAATACCTTTAATTGCCATCCTACCTTGGGAAAGTGGCGTTTATTAGATGACATTTGGAACATGTATTTTTTTTTTAATTCTGCATGTCCTTGAACTTCCATATCCATCAGCTCCAACGTGTTGTACATTTTGGAGAACTATTCTCCTCAAAGGCAGCCTCCCAATCAATAATATGTTAATATGTAAATCTCAACCCCATTAACTGCTTGACACTTCATTAGACTGTTCATGGGGAAGATTTTCACTGAGCTCAACTGCCAAGGCTCAAGTTTTCGTTTTTTTTAGGTGCGTGCATCTATCTACACACAGTACAATCTAGTAACTACAGTATACAGTCTGCATATAGTATAGAAGATCAGGTAATGAATAGGCATTACACTCGCACAGGAGATTGAACCCTTTCAGATGAGAGTTGACCACCTACCCTGCCCCCTACTGTATGTGTGCCCACATAATGCGCTGTGAGTGCATGCTCGTGAGTGATGGTTGCTTTTTGGCTGACTGCATGCTTCTAGCTGTGAGTTGTTACATGCATCTGGCAGGGGTGTCTGGATGGGAAAACAAACAAGACCCCGGCAGCCTGGCAGGCCCAGAGCCTTCCCTACACTGCTCACTGCCTCAGGAACAGCAGTGATCAAAGCCTACACCCCGTCCACACTGTGACCCAGCAGGGTGCAGGGCCTACCTGCTACCACTAGGGACAGGATTAAACTGTGTAGAGAAATTACATTGTTTACACACCAGCAACCACGAGAGGGAAGAGAGAGTCACGCCTCTCATTTGATGTGCTGATCTATAGCAGAGGGAAGTCTGGGACCCCTAGGGGGTCCTCAGAGGTACTGCATAGGACCCTCCAAATTATTTGATCCCAAACGTATTTTCTTCCAAAGGAAATAGACATAAATACAACCTGTACTATAAATATATATATATATATATATATATATATATATATATATATATATCTGTCAGTAATAATTTTCTTGGCTTAGTTAGTGGCCTATGTTTATACATGACACTCTAGGCCACCCTACACATTATTATATACGTATATTGTTGGCCCGGCAACTAAATATTTTCTACCATATGTGATAGGGTGTCCCTTTCCTGAAAAACATTGAAGACCTCTGATCAATAGCTTCTAATTGTGCAAAAGTTGAGGGACTCGTTGGCTAAGGAATGACAACTGAATGACGTTGCCCTTTATTAGAAGCCTTTCAATAAATCGACTTAGACAATTTAAACATACTATTGTAGGCTATGATTAAGTTTAACAATGTAATGGCATAGCGAAGTGTCTCGCTGACCGGAATGTGCCTCATGCTTATGTACTGTAGAGTTCCTCTGTGGTGGTCAGCCAGAGGCAAATGTCAAATGTCAGTGTGGGTGCGGTTCAGCGACGTCTGTGAATGGAGGGAGAGCACATGGGGGTCCAGGGGATTGGGAGTAGGTGTGGGGAGTCAGCTGTCCCACTTAAGCAGGTCAGGAGAACACGGGGAGGAACACACACTCAGAAGGGAACCCTTCCAGTAGACCCAAGATGCTCCTGCCTGTGATAAGTCTATGCAGTAATTGAATAACACTCATCATTCATTGACACAAACCACTGGCATGAGCGTGGTTATTCGCTATGCATAACTGTACAACCCCTTAAACATAGACACATGGACAAGCTTGTAAAACACTTAATTCCTTCAGGAATCATTATAGATACAGTATGTTATAGGCAATAGCGCTTCTCCAACCATCAAAACCCTACAGGAAGGCAGGCTGATAGTTTTGAGGAGGATAGAGCTTATGCTGACTAGATAAAGAAAAGCTGCTGAATGCGTGACCAGTTATCGTAAGGAGCCAAATTAGTTGGCTAATGATGGAGTGTGTTATCTATGCTGTGCTCAGCACTATTCCCAGGCTCTTCTCTACCAAAGAAACAGCACCATATGCAACAGAAAGAAATTCCTCACACCGGCATAGAGGGCTGACTTTGTCAATCACAGAATATGTTTAAATTAATTTGTCTGTATTTTAAATGATATAATGCAGCACTTTTTTACAACACTGATATTAAGAGGACACCTCATTTGTCGAAGACCCATAAAGTTGCAAACTATGGTTATTTCTCACAAATCGTTGTCTCATCATCTCCATTTATTTAAACTATGATCAGTTCAATTTAAATCCTCTCCATTTGCAAGTTGAGATAAGTCGATTGGAGGAGTCAGGAAGATGTCCCTCTGTGAAAACCCCTGGCAACTGGCAAGTATATGAAATTGCACAGAGCTGAATTTACAGTGCATGCTGGCTTCATTACTCCAGCATAGCTATTCAATTAGGACTAAATCATGCTGAATGCTATAGGAGAAGCCCTTTTGAGTATGTTGATGTGTTGTGCGTGCTACTGTATATGTGTGTGTGCCTGTGTGTGTGTGTGTGTGTGTGTGTGTGTGTGTGTGTGTGTGTGTGTGTGTTTGGTGCCACGCTCATATGTGCATGTGCTCATGTGTGTGTGTTATAGAGAGACAGAGAACGCATATCCTCTTATGTAACAGCCAGAAATGCATTCCTAGGCAACTTGTTAGAAGAAGCCTCCGAACTGTTCCTGGTTGCCTTAGCAACTGTTCCATACCTGCCTTTCTTCACAGCCACCAAGGAGAGCTGTAGAACATGGGAGAAGAATGGGGCTTGCCGCAATGGAATTACATGCAATTCAATTACATGTATTATTATTTGTCTAGATGTCTCCCATAGTTGTATGATAGTGTGTACTGTACAGTATATACTTTGTGTGATATTGACACTCATGTACAGTATATTGGCTATAAGCCTTTTATTGCAGTGCACCAACCTCTGCAAGTGAGATTTACTAAACTATGTTTTGATATCGGTTACTGAATGTACAACTGACTCATATTCCTTCTATGTGCAAATGTACCTGTCATAGTGATTACCACAGTGATTCCTTCTGTGATAGTCAACATCTCTATACTACCATCCAGACAATCCCATCTTGGGTGTAGATCTAAAACCACTTGCATCTCTGATACTGTCCACACACCTTGTGCAGGGCAGAATGCTCTCCCCCACTACTGAATTCCTCCTTGCTACGGTCACTTTGACCAGACCACAATGACACACTAGCAATAGGACATTAGCACTGCAACATCCACCATATAAATGATGTGGCTGATTGTGCAGTATGAGGCTGTGACGTTAATATTAATCTAACGTTGATAACTACTGTAATGTTAAATGAATACCATATTTTAGACTTTAGATGTGTTAGTTAGTAATTATTTAGTTGTTTGTTTGGCCACGCCCATGCCAAGCTGGTGGAGCAAATCTAATAAGGGGAATCTGCAAGCTGAAGTTGAGAGCAAAGATACGATTTTAACCACAGTATTTATATACAGCCATTATTTATTTATATACAGACATTATTAGAATATATTTACTGTATATTCTATACTTTTTCCACCATAAATGTGCTGCAAAAGCGATCCATGTAGTGAACAGAAATAAAGATAACAACTAGTGTGTTCAAATCAACTGGAAGCTGAGGCAGTAGCTAAACTTCAAGCACTGAATAGCCACTTCAAAATAATTGTCTCATTACAGTAAAAACAAACAATTAGATATGTAACAATTACTGTAGATGCCATTTAAAATATTTACTAAGAAGCGGTATTATGAAATGACTACATCCAAGACGTGCGGTGTAATCGAGCCAAATCATTAAGCATGCTGCTGCGTCAATCCCTGAAAAACCCAACTGACACACGAGACATACTGGGATAGTTCCACCCACGTGTTGAGGCCATGTGGAAAGGTTTGTACGTCACTCCAGGTGGGGGTGAAGATTTGACATGGAAACATCTGACAGCAAAATGCAATTAGCGTAAGTGGCTCTCCCAGTGATTTACCGGGCTGTTGCCAAGACATTGAGACAAAAGGCTATTGGCCGCGCCCTGAGTGCACGTTAACCGCATAACATACACGCTATTTACTGGCCAGCGTCGAGGGAAACAAACCCAGGATAAAGCCACCCCTTGGAGCCCTGGTGATACCCTTGTTCAGTGGAGCACTGTTGCCAAATACCACTGATATCATTGATGTGGCTCAATGTATTGTCAGTGGTGCTGTGAAAAAGGAGGGGCTGTTGCTTGTTAAATATGTCATCTGCTTAGCTGATTACATAACTGGGGGACTTTGTCGCATATCAGAGTGGGTTGTTACTCAAAAGTGCCATCTGAAAACAAATGTCTGCACGTCGACACGATCCAAGTATAGTGAGAAAAAGTAGAGTAAATATTGTACACTGCTGTGTGAGCATAAATTGACAAATATGACATTTATTTTGATTTATTCTGGGATTATTTAATGTGGTATCATTGATACAGCAGGATTTTCTAAAGTGCAAACTCATGTCTACAGCGCACTCCCTCTGAGTAGCCTTCCACAGCCAATCAAAAATATCCTAATCAATACCTGACCATTATTGACCTTTACAATACGAGTGAGAACCAAATAATAAGGTCAATCAATATTGAGCTAACCTCCACCTTGTATTCTTTTTCTACACCTTCCTTCTCGCCGAGGCTATTCTAGCATTTCAATCGCTTATTTTTTAAATGGTGGTTACACAAGAGGAAGATCATTTTGCCTGATGAAGTCACAAGTATCTCCGTGGTTTGTCATAAAACAAAGTGCTCTCCCACGTTCAAGGTAAAACACTTTACATATGCGTCTCTTTTCTGACTCGTGGGAACATGGGGTATTTTCTTCCATTAGCACAGATTAACGGGATCTGCGGTTGCCATGCTTTTATTTCATCTCGTTTGGACTACTGTAACAATCTTTGTACTTGCTTTAATAAGAAAGAGCTCTTCCGCCTTCAGACTGTTCAGAACTCTGCTGCAAGGCTTTACACTCACACAAGCGAAAGAGCTCACATCGCTCCTGTTTTAGCATCACGTCACTGGATACTAGTGTATTTCAGAATTCATTTTAAAATCCTAGTCCTTACTTTTAGAGCCTTACACAGACAAGCTCCTCTGTACATCTCTGATCTGATAGAACTTCATTTTCCCTCCCGTAGTCTTAGGTCATCAGGTCAGAGGTTGTTAGTGGTTCCCAACACCCAGTGGGGACCAATCCTTTCAAGCAGTGGCACCCAGGCTGTGGAATGCCCTGCCTCCCTTGTTATGCTGTTTGACTTTAAGGGACACTTTCAAAAGGCAGTTGAAGACACTATTATTCAAATGTTGTTATGGCTGATTTATGTATCTATGTTTTTTTTCTTTATATGTTTTATTATAGGTTTTATTTTATGTATTTAATTTTTTGTGAAGCACTGTAATTTCTATCTGTGAAAGGTGCTATATAAATACATTTTACTTACTACTTACTTACGACAATACACACCAGTACAGATGGGCTCTAGGCTGCCACTTACTCAATCAATGTCATTCTAGTCATAGTTTACTGCAGCACGGTAACAGCGGCGTAGTAAGCCAGGAAATTCCAAATCAAATGTAATACAAGCAGAGGGATTAAACACACAGGTAAGACCGAGTTATACATTATTTTGGTCCTATTTTTACAATCTAAGCGCACAGTCTAAAGCACAAACTGCATTTACGCATTTCAAATCCACTATTGTTAGTTTAACGGCAGACAAAACGGTTTGTGTGCCAGGCGTATGTTTCATAATGGTTGTACAACTCTCTTAACGTAACGCACAATAAACAAGTGTCATCTCCCATTCCCTTTTAAAATCCAGGCACACTTGAACCTTGGTGGATTGCTATTATACCGGCGGGTTTATAAAGGCGTTTCCCAACCCTGGTCCTGGGGACCCACTGTCCTGCATGTTTCCTGCACACCTGATTCAAATGAATGGGTCTTTATCAGTCTCTGCAGAAGCCTGATAACAACCCATTTTTTTGAGTCAGGTGTGTTGGAGCAGGGAGACATCTAAAGCATGCAGGACCAGCGATGGGAAACGCTTATCTTCGGCAACAGCGAGATTCCACCAAGATCCCTAATCGATGTAAGCTACACACTTATATTATTTGACATTGTACTCTTTACATTATTTAATTTGTTTCACCTGTGTGTGTAACATTGTGCACCCGCCATAGGCGCTACTATCTTGATAATGTGACTTTAGACCAGGTTTTTGTTGGTCAGTCGGGCATTCCGCTGCATCTCAAGCTCAAGATAGCGATGTGCAATAGACCGCACCTCAAATGCGCTCAAATGGGGTCAAGCACATTTGCTATTTAAACATCCTGGGCGTAGGATGGGAAAATGACAGCTGCGTCGGCCTGAAACAAGACACAAAGACACTTGCGTTCCCGCTTTGCGCCGCATTGCGCCGGGTGTAAAATAGGGCCCAATGTCAGTTACATTATCTCTTGCTATAACTGCACATGTATTGATCTCTACCATAACCTTTACACGTGAGACGCGTTTCAATTGCAGTCAGTCGCAGTACATATAATTATGCTCATTTGGATTCGATTGGTTTTACTGGCATAGAAAACATACAACCTTGTGGAAAGCATAGCCATTTTCAATTAAATGAATAGTTCACACAGAGCCACTAAAGGGATTATCAACACAGACACTGTAAACAGGCCTTTCAAGCTGGGCTTCCGTTTCTGTGAAGCAAGGTAAGAAAGAGGAGAGGTAAAGTGGGAAAGCACACAGTCAGAGCTATGGAGGCAGATAGACCAACACAGAATTAAATGCAGTGCTTGACACAGCTGCCTTTGATTTAGCACTGTTTCCACAGACCGCCATTCATCCAACTAACCATCCATCTCTCCATTTTCCATCCCTCCACCTATGGTTATCCAGCTTCAAGCGGTTATATGGAGGTTGCTTAGAAACAAAAGTGTAAGCACTCCACAGCTAGAAATGTTAGTTTTAGCCTGAGGCAGCGCAGTTAGCATCACAATGTCACCAGCCAATGTGAGCCATGTCTGTGAGCCATGGAGGCACACGGCCATGCAGGTGCATTGTCATTGCTCAGACTTCTAGGTTGGTCAGTTACTTACAGGTGTCTTTGAATACATTAAGCATTCCCCCAGATGTCAACAGTTTAAATATTGTCAGCATTTATTTCTGTAAAATTTGTGAAAACAAATACTGCAACATTACAGTTAAAAGGCAATCAAATATACATTGATGCAATAGTGCTATTCTTTTACATTTAAGCATTCATATAGCAGCAAACGACTATTTTCTATAGTGGAGGAATTGCTTCCGGAGCAGAAAATGACATCACACTCCTCTGTGTGTTGTGATCCAAATGTTTCTGTTCATTGCTGGTCCGGCCGCACATGCATGTTAGACAGTGTGTGTGTGTGTGGTGACGAAAATTGTGTTTTGGATTATGCTGCTGGTGCTCTAGTGTGACATCTAGTGGCAGACAAGATCATATACATCCTTTAATACCCCAGCACAGATTATTAAAGTGTGTAACCTTTATTAAGCTTTCTGATCATTGTTGACATGTATACTAGTAGGGATGGCACCGATACAATACTGAGATTGGAAATCGGTCTGATACTGACTTAAATAGCTGGATCGGTATTGGTGACAATTGGACAGTTGTAACTGATCTATGGGGCTGATCCAATTAAATTAATTTAAGCCTCAGCCATGTCTAACCTACCCATGCCACATTATCAGCAGCAGGTTTATACATTTCCTAAAAGAGAGAGTGGATGTAACTTACTTACCACTAAACCAATCCACTCAAACTAATACATGTACAGTAATATCTCCTTATATTCATATATAGCCCGTGTAAAATTATGTTTTACCAAGTTAGGAAAAGCAATGTTTAAGCCTGATGGTTCCTTACACAAAACAAGATTCCCAGTCTCTTCCTCAGTCACAGTGAGGAATACGCTTAATATAATAACACTGTAATCGTATCGGAACTCAGAATCGGACGATACTAGCTAGCAGGGGAGGTTGAACGAGAGGCAAGGCAAAGCGTCACGCAGCAAGACGAGATGCGGCTCTGGTGGATTAATGTTGTTTTGCTTGACCTAACAGGGAATACACTGTACTGTATGTAATGCACTCTGAATTCTGTTTCACTCAGTGATCAGTGTAATTCAATTTAAGACCTAATACGTTTCACATGTAATACTTTAATGCTGCCTGGATCTGCTCACCTGGGTCGTCATTTGTTAGCGCCGTGGATTTTGTCTGCTGTAAGGGCAGTAGATAACTCGTTTACTTGAGATATGTATGCTTTAAATCATCATTTAGCGCTATCTGCCTGATGCTAAGTGCTTTAGGGGACACTCAAAACATCTATTTATCACACACAGACCTGACCTGGTAGCAGTGTGTCACACAATAGTGGCATACAAGGATACAACTTACAGGACCTGCCTTTTGTATCCACATTTAAAGAGATAGGAAAGAGGCTTACAATGTGCAGAAATATTCCCAATATATTGCAGAGGGATATATTTAATATACATCAACCAAATAAATAATAATAAAAAATAA
>JAOEGT010084282.1:0-14667 GCA_025447795.1 Speoplatyrhinus poulsoni
TCCCCTGCTGGAGCTGCTGCCCCCGCGACCCGACTCTGGATAAGCGGATGAAGATGGATGGATGGATGGATACATTTCCTTGTATTGATCTATGCTGCACTGTAATGTCCTTACCTGACAATGCAATATATACATATGTGCTCTACAATCACGCTAGTAGACAATGAAGGCTCACACCATCTGGTGTCACATTTTGCAGGTGTTTCCCCTCAGTATATTCTCCTCCTAGATTATGCAAGTTCCAGTTCATTATCTGGGAGGCACATCTTGCACAAGAGTCGTTGCCCATGCTGATGCAAAACATAGCCTGTTCTAAATACTAATATTAAACCTGGTATAGCTGGGGGCATGCTTGCCCAGATGGCATCACTGTGTTGAATGGAGGTCAGCCACGTTTTGCCACGAGTGTATCATCTGTTAACGTATTGTCAAGGGCTCCTTCTTTCCCCTGGTTCCTGTAACCTCTCACGTATAGTAATGCATCCAAAGACGGCCTAATTTTTCAAGCTCTTTAACCCTCGCGCTGTCCTAAGGCATTTCAGCAGACTAGCAGCAGAGGGAGCAAACCGCCGAATGTCATATGTCCGTGTTGTGGTTGCTGCCCTCTACTGGCAAGTGCACCGGGTCATTTTGACGCATAGTACAGCGCAAGGGTTAAAGGTATAGCCAGCTATTGCAATCTAATTGTAAGCTAATTCACTTTTTGTCAAATTCACCAAATACCTCCTCATTTCGCTAGCTTGCCATTCTGTGTGTGCTGAAAAAAATATCCAAGACTTCTACGCAGCCTTGGCTCCGTAAATAGGAACATCAACAAAAGTGGCAAACACCGCCCACATCAACGTAGTCGTAGTACTATGCTTTGCTTCACAATGTGTTTCAATGGCCCTCATTTATGAAACGTTAGTACGACAGAAATCTGTGCGTACGATCATTTCCACGCAAAGGTCTGCATTTATCAATCTGGACCGATTTGGATGTGAGCGGTGGCAACGATCAAATCTCACGTCAAGTCTCGTGTACGCAAGTTTTCCAGTCATCTTACTTGCGATGCAGCATAGTGGAGATAATTATCTGAGTTTTTTTAGACCATATTCTGCTTCTGACAGGCATTTAAGAGTAGATATTCATTTAAATATACGACGGCACATTAAGCCTATAGCCTGCATATGCCAGAGAAAGCAACATAATTTTGGCCAGTTAGATTAGATTATGGCAAAATATTACATTTTGTAAAGCCAATCTATATCGGCGGAGGATACTGTAGCATAGGGCAATACTCGTGCATGACAGAGAAAGGTGCTTTGGCCTGCGGGGTTCTACAGATTAACAGGCTGTTATTTGATCATGGTGACAGAAAATAGCTTGTGCCCAAAGAGCCCTCTAGATGTAGTGGTAGAACACCATAACATCTGATTGATCTGAAACGTCATAAAAATTGACAAATAAATAAACTTCACAACCTTCTATTTAAATAGGCTATGATAAATCGGCTATATAGGCCTACTATAGTAGACTAGTATGCCTATATTAAGGCTTTAACCGGCCAGGACAACGGTGGCGTGTAGCTGTTTCGCATGCCTCTTCTCCGAGCTGGTCGAGATAATTGTCTCTTCAGGAACGTATTACAACTCTCCATGTCGTAAACTCTAGGGGCGAGGCCTCTAAATCCAGCATTTTTAAGGGCGTGGTATTTAAATGACGCCTGTTTTCCACCACCACATTTATCAATGTGCGATCATTTTTACGTTTGGTGAGATACGAACGATTTCATAAATCACACGTGAGTGCTAACGTAAAATGAATTCTGCGCTCATCGGATCTGCGTTGTTTTCAACGGTAGATTGATAAATGAGGGCCAATGTGTGAGGTGGCGCTGCAGAGGGATATTGTTTTGATTTGAGCTCAAAGTTACCATGCGTTCTCGAGAATGACTGACCCTGCTTTTAATATCAGATAGGGTTTATAGAAATACTCCAGACAGTATACATTACCAGTTTGATGGAACATGGGGGAGGGGGCTTTATATGGACTCAATTTCAACATTAAGACCCTTTGGTGATACACAGTGCATCTATATGGCTTTTTGAAATGGTCCAAAATGCATGCATAAGGATCCAGGGGCTACTGAAAGTAGAGGCGAGCGGGATTAGCAGTACTGGGAGAAATGAGGGAAGTGAAGTGAATGATTCAGGTACTGGCTTTAAGTGAGACGATGAGAGCTGACCGTGTTATCAGCGCCTCTCTGTGAGAATGTTCTAAAACCTCTTCATAGTGGAAAGTGGCCATGGGGTGCATCAAGTCAAGACTGCCCACTCAGCATGCCGGGGTCAGCTTGAAGCGTCTGCAGGAGCAGATAAGGTGAGAGGAGCTTCACATGCGACAGGAGGGCTCGGGAGCTTGCAGCATTAAGTACTGTGGGTTGTCTTGAGGGTGCGTTGTGCATTTATACCGTCTACTGCCTCCAACGTTCTTAAATTATTTTAGTTTGTGTGTATTAAATCTTAGATGTACTTTTTAACCAATTGTTGTGTGTGTGTGTGTGTATCTTATCTAATCTCTCATATTAAAGTGTATCTTCACCCCAGCTCTGAGCCTGGCTGCACCCATTGCACGAGATTGGAAAATGCTAAAACGTTGTCAAGGAGCTGACGGAGGGGAGGGGCTGAGATGGGGACCCCCGATAAAATCAATTGATTTTGGTGACGCACGGGCAGACCAAAAGTATGGTCGGAAGCCGGCAAGGACCTTCGGCTATTTAAACAGATATGATGTGTTGAGCCATTTTCAACCTATAAAATACTAATTTGTCTGTGTCTTATCACAGTTCAGTCCTATTATTTAGTTTACAGCTCATTAAACACAATTTAGGGTGCAGTTACTCTTTAATATGAGTATGTACCATGTGCAGTAAGGTGAAATTAACAATTAATGTGCTATTTTAGTGCAATGACAAAACATTCAGGGAACTTCAAATCCTGTTCACTTTGTAAAGGCTGTAGCAGATCTGTCAAAACGCAACTCTGACCCTTCTAATTCAATGGGTGTCTCTCTTTAATAGCAACAACAGTGGTGGACCTGGAAAGCTCATAATAGTTCTCAGACACCGTACAGCCACATTAACTTCATTAGATACTATGCAAAGGTTGCGGTTGAAGTGCTGCTTGCCAACCTGGAGGTAGTAAGCATGCAAATCAAACGGCCTGTTGTAATTACACTTTTTGATGAATAAAATAAAAGAGGAGGGAAATGAATCAGGTTAGATCATGGTGGCTGGTTAGCAATCTAGTGTTTGAAATTGTTCTAGGTGGAATGTAGCAACTCGAAGGAACATCGTGGATGTTACATACAGAAGTCTCACTACTGTATTTTCACACGCTATTTAAATCAGACAAGCATCGCCAAGACTTTCCTCCGAAAAATAAATCCACCAACAAGTGCACATCAAAAATGCGTTCGCAAAGGGAGCTAGTTTAAATGTGGCAACTCAAACACACACACGCGCGCGCACACGCACAGATTTTCTTAGAGGGTTCTCACAGAGTTTTTCTTATCTCCCAGGAGAGGCAGGAACATGTTTGGATGAGGTTTTTCTGATGCTTATGTCAGAGGTGGCTGTTTTTTAGAAGTGGAATACCTGCTGCTGACCATGCACCTTGGGGAAATCCTCTTTTTGCTTGCGGGTTTTAGGCCTTTCCAAGCTTCCCTGTTGGAGGTGTTTAAGCCGGGCGGCTACAGTGGGTTGGGGTCCCTTGGCGGGGCCAGGAGAGTTACTGGCATTCTGTGCGTAGACAAGGAAAAAAAAAGAGAAGATTTGAGTGTAATGTTTCTGACAACACTGAATTACAGGCCTCTATCAAACTCACTAAGACATACTTTCTTTAATGCTGACTGCTTCACTCTACTACTTTGCATGCATTTTACAATTGCACATAGAAATATGGACATTCTGGGGGAAAGCATTATACAATGCATATGTCGTCTACATATACGCTACATTAAAATGTAGTACAACGTGTCCTCGCTTGGAGTCTGAGGACAGCAGAGGATTGGTGTTGCGTGGCACTTCAGTAGTACTCCAATAGTTGATTACAATGCTCTCAGTATTTCATTCAATAAGTCAAGTGCTGTTCAGGAAGAAGAGGAACTGCACTGCATGTTAATTGTTCCATTGTTTTTGCAGTAATTAAAGCTTACTTAACAACCAGCCAATTCTATTCACTAGCCATGTCTCAATGCCTCTACACTGTAGGCCTACTTTATGTGTGTTAGAAAATAATGACTGCCTTAAATAACATTTTTGAGCACCTGTTTTGCCTTTTCCATTGTTTAATATGAACACGATGACAGTGTCTCAACCATGTTAACAAAAAATTTTGCAGCATTGTAATACTTAAGTAATTGTGTTAACACGTGCCTCCATTCCATTTCTGCCTGCAAGTATGATCCCATGAATCCCATTGCACTCCTCACACCTCTGATAGTTCCAACAACAAAATAAACTGAGATGTTTCACTGTAAAATATGTCACTAGCTGTCAGGAAGTGTAGTCCCTGCTCTGAGAGTCTGCCAGGCAAACCTAAATGTCTTTCTCTGCACTTGCTGTGCTCTGCAACCCACACGCACAGGCTGCATCAGTTTAAATGGGTGAAACATCAGCATGATGATCTCCACATGTTTGCATAGATCTGTGTAGAATGTTTCAAAGCTCCCAGAAATAACAGAAAAGCAGTCAATACAGGAGAACAGTTCTTAGTAAAGGTTAGGCAATGCAAGTATATTTGAAACTGCCTCAGTTACATATTTACCATACTGTAGATCCCTTTAATTGTCCTCCATAACTATAACTTCCAATTGCCTTCTGAACATTAAGGTTCAGGGATATTCACACCAAAACCAAGAGAGAAAAGGTCATGGAAGCCTGAAGAAACAGCAGAGGGAGGCGAGAGAAGACCCTGAGGCGGTGGTCCACTGTTTACCTTTCTTCCCATGGACCCAACTGAGCAGGTAGGGCAACCAGGGGCCCTTGGAAGGGCGTTGGACTGTCTAGTGCAAGGGGATGCTTTTACGGGGGTTCTCTGAAATATCTGGTGGGTGGGTCGTTGCATGGTGAGATTAGGGTAAACAACCATTACCATTATCATAACAAACAACGTGTAATATATAGTTGCATATGATGCTGGAATACCTCCAGCTCAGCCATAATCTTCTCGTCGTCGTCCTCGTCTTGAATTGCCGACGCTGCGATGACGGGCGGCGTGGATGCGGGCCGGGGGGCGTCAGAAGGCGTGCGTCTAAGCTTCACCAAGGTTTTGGGGGACTCGCTGTCCTCCTCCGGCTTTGGGGGAGAAATGACGACGGTCAAAACGCTACACAGGTGACTTATGGGAAACGTTGTCCGCTCAGCATGCAGTTCTTGGGGGGGATATTTACATTTTAATGTTCTTCCACAGACAATGGACCATTGTAATTGGCAACTGTTTATAAATTCCTCCAGTGTTAATATACTGTATTAGATCACATGGTTGTGTTGCCTTCATGTATAATGTATTAATGTCATTTCTTCATTAGATAGTGGATTACAGGGCGATATTATGTGTTCTCCTAGGATTAAACAGTTCACGACAAGTCCTTCTCACCTTCACACTCTTGGTGGTGACAACGACGTCGCCCGTGCGGTTGGTGGTGATCCCATGGGCTGATGGAAAGCTCCGTCGAGGCGGAGGTGGGGGAGGGGATTTGGAGGGTTTCTCCGTACGGTACCTGGCCACGCTGAGCTCAACTGTACACACACACACACGCACGCACGCACGCGCACAGGAACAGCAGCAACGTCTCAATCACAATTGACAGCACACACTAATTAAATCTCTCACACTTCAGTGCCTCCATGCACAGGTCTCGCTCTGATTGGTTAGGGGGGTCCAGCCGCCTGCTAATGATTTGATTGACACCTAATTGGCTCCGCCTCTATCCCAAACAGGTCAGTGAATCCCGTGAATGGAGTCTCAACCACGAAGAGTGAAATGAAACCAAATGAAAATAACATAAAACATCAACATGAGTCTTACTTGACCCGCGCCGCGAGCCCCCTCCCTCCATGCTGTTGAGCTTCTGGGCAGCCATCTGCACCTTGCCGCTCTGCTGGTCTCCACCGGGGGTGGTGCTCGGGGCACTTGCACTGGACGTAATGGGCAGAGTGATCTGGGGCTTGGGGGGCACTGCCGGCTTGTTGATGTGCCTGGCGGCGAAGTCCAGGTCAGGGATGGCCTTCATGAGCTCGGCCTGCGTCTCCTCCAGGAGCCGATTGATGTCCTGGGCGCTGAACTGGGTCAGGCTGGCTCGCTTCTCCTCCCAGTCCCGCTCTGCAGCCTACACACAGGGGAGGAGCTTTACATCTTCAGCCCTACACACAGGGGAGGAGCCTTACATCTGCAGCCCTACACACAGCTTTAAGCTCATTTCCATTTGCTGTCCTTGAGCAAGTGTAAATAAGTTTGTTATATTTTTGAAGCGGCACCACACATCAGCATTGCTATGAAATTTTTCCACAAATTAGAGATCGCAATATATCGCCTGGCTTACACTATCACAATATATTGCAGAATCGAGCAAAGAACCCTCTAGTGTGGGGTCAACATTAGACCTCTTTAGAATACATCCATTGTATATGTTACTATTTATGGGGCCAGGGCTATTTAGAAGTAAATGGTAAATGGGTGCATTCATATAGTGCTTTTATCCAAAGCACTTTACAGTAATTTTGCCTGATATTCACCCAGTCACACACCGATGGTGATTGCTGCCATGCAAGGTGCGACCAACCACCAGGAGCAGTTACGGGTTAGGCATCTTGCTCAAGGATGCTTACAGGTAGGCCAGCACTGGGGTTTGAAACCACGACCTTCCGGCTGGAAGTCCAACACACAGACCACTAGACTATCCTGCCCCCCTATAGTAGAAGATTATTTTTTCAACACGCAAGCTAGCGAACGGTAAGCTATCGAAATGCGAGGAGATATTTGGTGAATTTGAAAAGCTGACTTTACCTTTAACCATAAGAATATACTTCACCTCCACAATGACGTAAGATCTGCTACCTCCCCTGGCATTCCACATTAAATAAATAGATCATAAAAAAATATGTTTCTTTCATAGGCTTTACTGTGTGTTTACTGTGTGTTCCATCTCTTTTCACTGCCAATGTTATTGCATTGATTTAACATATTATGAAATAGCTGTAACAGTAAAATGCTAGTGTATTTTGTATTTATGCAGGAAGGCTTTTCAGCTTGAAATATAAAGCAAAATGTAGGTACTCTCTGGTTTACAAAAAAATTACAAAGCTTTAACTATTGTTTGTGTATATTTACCTAAATGCAGATGTGCATATTAAGGCAGATGGACATTTTCCACCCGACTTAGTGACACATTTACTGTACATTAGATGCTGAATGGAGTTTGATGAGCATTAAATCATGAATATAATTGTGACTAAAAAGCAGATAATAGCATTTGCTGCATCACAAAAGGAAGCGTGCAGAAACATATGTGGGCGCGTGCACACCCACACACACACACACACACACACCAGCCTAATTACCAGTCTGACTTCGGCTGATACAGACTTATCGGCGAGACGGCGGCTTGGCAGCTCATCTAAAACCCGGCTTCTAAAGGTCATGGCGGGCTGGAGGTCCTGCTCGGGGCCCGAGGCGTCCACGTCAACGCCTGACACGGGCATCCAGTTGGCCAGACCCACGCTGCCGCTCAGGTCGCTCAAACTGAGCGGAGGGCTGCTCAAGAGGTCAAGGTCGGAGCTCCGCCCAATCTCCTCTGCTCTCTTTGTGGACTGGCTGGAAAGGTCGTCTGGGCCTTTCCACACGCCCTCTGTGACTTGTCTGTACATACAGGGGGGATACAATACACTAACAACACACAGGAGAGTATGAGGGTCCTCAACAGTGTTTCAGAAATCATCCAGACTAGATTATCTAGCTAGTCACGACTGTACCATTACATAAATTATATTGACATGAATCAAAAAGTCAACACTGACAAAGAGTTTGGATAATGTAGCCTGTAAATGTAATCAAAGTGAATAATTATCAGCACAGCTTGGAGCTCATTTCCTAACCTCTAACATTTATTAGAGGTTAGATGTGTTATGCAAATCACTTTCAGTTGAAGTGTAATAGCTGCATCTATACTTGTCATCATACTATTATTATTATTATAATAATACATACTATCATTAGCGCAATGCCTCTGAGATTCCATGTGTTTTACCTAATGAACTAGAGACAATTGATTTGTTTAACAAACATAGGAAATCACTTAAAGAAACCGATGAAGATACTCTTAAAAAGTCCTAAAGTCGGAAGTCTAAAAATCGTAATCAGTGGCAGAAAACGCAGCGACAAAAGAGTGAAAAACAAACGACAAAAAAACAAAATGTAATGAAAGACGTGGATAGCACTTTGCTGCAGAAGGGACATGCGCTTATTTACTGTGTCCTAATATAACAACATCGCCATCGTATCTCCCTCTCGACATTCCAACTGTGAATTGTACAACACAATGAGAACCCTGCTGGCGAGGAGAGGTACTGCACAGAGCAGTGGGGGCGTGTCTGAGGCCTTGTACCTGCGTAGCGTGGTGAGAGCGTCCGTCATGGAGTTACAGCGCTTCAGCAGGGCGTCCAGCCGCAGGGGCTCCTCCTTCAGGAACTTGACAGCCTCCACCTCCACCCGCAGAACCACCCGCATCTTGCTCTGCAGGCTGGGGAACTGGTCTGGTGGGACACGAGATAGGGAAGACGGCAGGGGAGAGAGAGAGAGAGAGAGAGAGAGGGGGGAGAGAACAGGGGAGAGAGAGGGGGAATATGAGAGGAGAGAGAGAGGGGGAACATGGGAGGAGAGAGAGGGGGAATAAGGGAAAAGAGAGAGATATTATTCTTACGCTTGTCTGTCTGCATTGTCTGGTGAATGAGAGACAGTCCTGTACAGCACGTTGAGGGGTCTGGAGGTTAAAAAAGCACTTTATAAATGCCATTCAATCACCCTGTGCCAAATCCACACATACAGTAGTGGAACAACCTTGAAGACTGTTAACACTCCTGTCCCATTCGTGGTAGGTGGACACACAAGACACAGGTGATTGGTATACAGTAGGCATGGGACGATATGAAAAATGCATGTCATTATTATCTTGGCCAAAATAATTACGATATAATACACGATTATTATATCATTATTAAACTCTTAACATGGCACAACAAACATACTGGAATCACTTTATCTTAATTTTGTTAAGAAACAAACATTATTATTATTATCATGACACTATGTACTGTATATTTTATGTGTGCTTCTTTTTGTTTTGAAACCAGTATATCAGACCTTCAGACATGGTGGTGATTGATTGGAAAGATGCAGGCTAATAAATAAATTAGTAAATCAATTAGGGATGGCACTGATACGATACTGAGATCGGAAAACCGTCCGATACTGAATAGCTGGATCGGTATCAGTGGCAATTGGACAGTTATATCTGATCCATGGGACTGATCCAATTAAATTAATTTACACACGTAGATCTACTGTCAAGCATCAGCCATGTGTAACCTACCCAGGCCTCACTATCAGCAGCAGGTTTCTAAAATGCATCAAAGTCCTAAAATAGAGATTAGCTGTCACTTACTTTGCAATTTAACTTAAAACTTAATTTAACACTGAAATCGGATCGGTACTCGGCATAGGCCGGTACCCAAAGTGTATGTATCAGTATCGGGACTGATAAAACTGGATTGTGCCATCCCATCCCTAAAACCAATACAATTGGACTGCACAAGTGAACTACACTGCTCATTCATATTCAAAATCTTAATATTTTCACATTCACGATAATAGGCATTCACCATGATATACAATTATCGTTTCATCGCAATAAACGATAATATCATATACTGTATCATCTGCTCATATATATAAAGTATGTTTAGAAGTTTACTTGCATATACATACTGTATATACATATATATTTATGACTTTATGGCATGAATGGAGCTCAGTGTTTTTGCGCCACCATGACACCCACTCTGTAGAATGTTTTCCAGGGAAAACACAACAGTGACCTCCATGCCTAAAGATCAAGTCTATCAAGTTGAATTTGATACTACAAAGCAGGGGTCAGCAACCTATTGATATGAAATATGTAAGTGCCTCTTTCAAAACGTCTTGTTAATCAGTGTGCTATATCATTATTAGGTTCAATATTGATTGAATATTCATTGTAATTATACTGTATATTAGAGTATGATACAATGATGCCATCCTTATTAAAACATGCATATCTGAGTTAAAATCACTAACCCTACCATCATTACAACAATCTTGGTTATCAGCTATAAACATCACTTAGTTATAATGGCATTAGATGTCAAAATGTATAATTAAGTGCACCAAATTAAATATGAGAAATATGAGAACTATACAAGAATACAGTCATGCAGCTGCTATAGCCAACATGCTACAAATGACTGAATACTAGTCAAAAAGGATGTTTGCTGCATGTATGCGGGTAGGGATGCATGCCAATAAAACTGCATATACTGTATGTCTGTGAAAGATGTTATTTGGCATACGGATGAGAGTGTGCGTCAACATTTCCAAAACAAACTCTCTTATTGCTTCAGCGTATTTCCAGTGCGCCATTGGTTAAGGCAAAGTAATAGTAAAGTCAATTTAAAGACACCGTATGATTGCCACTAGCAGCGACATCAAAAAGAAACTACGGAGATAAAGCATCCAGGCCAAGCGATGGCTCAACGCCAATGACACAGCATATGGAACATGAAGAAGAGAAGCAGAGCTATAGATAATGAGAGAAGGTTAAGAGAGAGAGAGAGAGAGAGAGAGAGAGAGAGAGAGAGAGTGAGGAGAAAGGGAGTGAGGAGAAAGGGAGAGGGAGGTCAAAAGTAAGGGTGGGAAGACTAGGGGAGGAGAGGCAGGAAAAAGAATAACGGTGAAGTGATGGTGCCGTTACTGTCATATTTCTTCGAGGAAATTAGATTTTCCTGTCGTACTGGGGCAACGTTGAAAGATGAGAGGCTAAATGGATGACAAAACACCGCAGCAGATGTAAGCTGCAGTGGAACATTATTAAATACAGGTCGTTAAGAGCATATATGTGTGGGTGGTGATAATGTGTGCACGCACGCAGCATATGGGTGTGCGTTTAATTCACCCGTGCTATAAAGCTAAGGTATGGGCACCATTACAGACATCGATGTCTGCAAAACATGCACTTTAGAAATGTCTAGTGTGTGTGTGCACGTGTGAGCGAGAGAGAGAGAGAGAGAGAGAGAGAGAGAGCATGGGTGCGTGCATTGGACCACCCTCTGCTGGATGATGGAGTAGTTGCCCCTCCCCCCCCAAATCCACACATGGAACAAGTGGAACAACCTTGAAGCATGCTGTGTGACACTGCAGTATCACTACTGGAAACTCCTTCCCAGCATAAGGTTCCATGTGTGATTGCTACAAGAGTGATTGGTATACAGTGTGTTACAATGTCAGAGTCTGCTTGGTTCGCTGACGTGCATATGCATATTTATGACTGACATGGAGGGTATATACTGTAGGTCACAGAAACAAATAGACAGAAGGCTAAAACTGAGACTTCATGCATATCAATTAAAGTGACAGACAATTCATAAATATTCATGTGTGACTTTTCAGAGCATTAATTGGGCTCACACTGTTTTTGCACCTCTGCACCACGACTCGTCACCTCTGTGGAAACTAGTTACAGCAATTCCACTACATTGTTTTTTCAAGGTGACGACGACACTGTAAGTCTATCAAGATGAAGCTGAACGTATTAATTTCTTGTTCCGTCAGATGCTGTAAAGAACATTAGCATTCAGGTCTTTTTAAAGACACCATGACAAACGCACTGCTTAAAAAAAAAAAAAAAAAAAGGACTATTCATCTTTTTTGGGAACGGGTTGTTCAGAAGTGCTTTTAAAAGAAGCATCTATATCTGTGGTCGACGTAGACAAACATATTTACTGTCACCCCTCATAATTCAGTATCAGTTCTTATTGGATACATTTATCTTCCGTGGTTATGATTCTGGGTGGCAGCATTTCATGTGCAAAAGAAAACACAACAGAGTAAATCATAATATAAATAAATAATAAAAAAGAACACTCCTAACTTACTCTTGAGCTCGGTAAGAGTCTCCCCGAGCCTCCTTAGCTCCTTGCTCTTCTGCTCCACGTCCTGCTCAGTCACCAGGCCGTGGTTGACCGAGGAGTTCCTCTGAAGCTCCTCCACCGCCTTCTCAAGGTCACTGGTGGAGACCAGGTCAAAGGTTAACATCGCTGGACTCCCAACCTGGCAGATCAAGCTAGATAGCGATCAAGCCCTATGGAGTTTCTGTTGAAATTGTTTGTTATGTCAAAATGAACCACAAGCCCACCCGATCAACATATGAATTTGCCTATGCATATTCTAATTACACAGTGACTTGAAGATAGACAGTGTGTTGTGATCCTACAGTACCTGTTTTGGTTTCCAATCCAACAATGAATATGACTAACTTATAGCCTATACTGTCCTAACTTTGTGACAGAGCACTGACTGTATGGCATGCATCATTCTCTGCTGTATGTCACAACTAGTGCGTGTTGACATGTGCGTGTTCCTTCTGGACTCACTGCAGCTGCTGAATGAGCAGCTCCTCTTGGTTGAGGTACTTGAGTCGCTCCTCCTCCACTAGGAGGCGCTGTCTCTGTAGCGGGTCCTCTTGGGTGTGCATGGCCTCCAGCATCATGATGCTCAGCTCAGATTCTGTTTGCCTCAGCAAGGTCAGGACTGAGTCCTGGTTCTCCAACTAGGGCGTGTCAGACCACAGACCACACCCCAGTCAGTTTACCTTACTGTAATACACAAGTTCTACCTGCACACAAGCATCTGCGCATGTTAGCATACAGTACTGCATAGATGGTGTACAGTATGCTAATCACATTACTCTTCATCATAGTACCTATGGTGTCTGGATACAAGTGATGAATCAATTTGTTTTGTTTTTTGGTTGATACCAATTGCCGATTTTCAGTCCTCAAAATCGACGACTCCAATTTCGATATTATACTTTTTACGTTTTTATATATATTATTAATTAATTTAAAATACATTTTCAATTCAGGTGAACACACGAACCCATGGCTAAATTAATGGTTAAATTGCAATTTAATTTACAAAAAGATCGGTTTTCTGTATTGGCCATTAGAAAGTAAAATTGAACTACCACAAATCTGAAATCAACCGATTCCAATCTCCTGATGATCTATCGATGCATCCCTACTGTAAACTGCACTAATAATAGTAATGCTTGTGTTTTTATACTGTGCACACATCAATTTAAACTGAACAGGTCAACCTTTGGTTTGCATGGTTGAATGGTCTGGAAAAATATTTTCCCTCCAAAATGACACACACACACCTGTATGTCGCGCAACTGGGAGAGCTGTTTACGCAGCGCAATGGTGCTCTGCTGCAGGCCCTGTAGGTGGAGCTGCATCTGCAGACGGGACACGGTGATTGGCTGGCTGGTGCCCAACGACGGGGGTGGCATGAGAGCCAGGGGGGCGGACGGAGTCAGAGCTGCCCATCACAAAACAGGAATTCAAGTCAGTGGCTCTTCCGTTGGTTTGACCTTGTTGTTTTTAGCAGTTGTTTATACGGGACACTGGAAATGACAGAAATTGTCCCAGACTGGCAGAGAAGTCTGTGTTTTCCTATGTGTCTACCCTGGGGGATTGTGGGTAGGGAAACAGACTACAAGGCAAGTTACATGCCCTCGGGCAACATGAGTCAGTATATTGAGGACCAGAGGGCCTCGTATTTGCTCTTAACTGCTGACCCTGCAGAAATGCACTTGAGCAAGACAATAAACTCATATGAGGTCCATGTATGGTTCAACGTTCCGTTAGGGGGTGAAATATAACAAGAATAATGTTTTTAAAAGGGATCACAAAATGTATTTCAATTATTTATTGATTCAACAATTTTCATAAATGTAAATTAATTAAGTAATTAGTAAATGGGTGTCATCCTTTCACCTACAGTATTGACTGTATAGAACTGTGGTAAATGTCTAATCTGACAGAATGTTACTGGTGACTATATTCTGGCCCTGTACACACCTGGCATTAACATGCATCTTGGGTGCTCAGTTCACATGTAGACAGCTCTAATTAAAGTTGTGAACGCACACACCGCATGACCACATTCAGAGATGGTCTGGTCCACACACCGCATGACCACAATAAGAGATGGTTTGGGACGCACACCGCATGACCACAATAAGAGATGGTCTGGGACGCACACCGCATGACCACATTAAGAGGTGGTCTGGGACGCACACCGCATGACCACATTCAGAGGTGGTCTGGGACGCACACCGCATGACCACTTTCTTTTAGCAGTGTGAATGCAAATGTGTCCGGGGCCACATTGAAGGACCGACTACTTAAATCATGCACATATGCATTGTCCATAATGTCTGAAACATTCAAAAAGGTGTAACGCTGTGGTTGTGGAGGCGAGTGCAAACGAACGAAAAAACAAACACCAAAGCTAAACAAAAACCACGAGC
>JAOEGT010084293.1:0-14665 GCA_025447795.1 Speoplatyrhinus poulsoni
CTCCCCCCCCCCCCCCCCCCCCGTTTCTTCTCACCCATGCACTCAGTCACTCCTTGGCAGGAGAACGCTAATATAGGAGGAAAAGCTCTTAGTGTTATTGGATGCGTAGCATCCAGACCCCAGCTTGATGTATACAGCCAGTATTGATTCAGGGACGACGTCCATCAACCAGGCCTGATGCTCTGTCAGGGCATTCCTGGCAATTTTGCACGTCCTTCTGTAATTTACGAGCACAGGGACTAATCCAGCCAACGGGACTAGCCCAGAATCGAGAAATCAGCTGCATTTATATGGCTGCTGTGAACACATTCAAACATTTGTGCCCATATTGGCAGAATACTCTTGCTTCTAGCCGACCAGCTTCATATGTATAAAGCATGAAGAGGTGACCGTCCTTCCTTTATGTCTGAAAAAGGTTAAATTATTGCGACAAGGTTAGGGTATTACTGGACGAGATAACATAAAATGCCATTAAGATCTAGGACTGTTCTCACATATTGTATAACCCTGACCCTGATCTGTCAATATGCACTTTAGTATCTCACATTACACTGAATAATCTCACTGTGTGTGTTGTGGTGGTGATGTCATTGAGCCGTGTGCATTTTCGTTGTGTGTCCACAGAGACCAGGTGTACCTCGTGAGTCTGAGAGAGTCCTACAGGAATGAGATCATTCCTTACAGGGTAAGAGTCTGGCCAAATGTGAACGGCCCCGTCAACCTACAAACACTCACAGGGCTCCACAGAAAACACTAAGCCATTTATCATATGCAGGACAGGTGCTAAAACGAGAGTGTGTGTGTGTGTGTGTGTGGTGCCTGTGCAGGTGTCTAATGCTCCTCTGTGTTGTATTTACAGAAGCTAACATGGCGATCGGGCCAAGTGGATAGAGAGATGTGCGCTGTTAAGGGGAAACACAGAGTAAGCAGAGCAGCTGCTTGATTCGCCCCTCCTTTTCTCCCTGCACGCTCCACCATACACATATTACGTCTGCTAGCAGCCTGGTGAAGTATCTCCCCCCGTTTCTCTCAGGATGAGTGCCATAACTTCATCAAAGTGCTGGTTCCCAGAAATGATGACCTGGTGTTCATATGTGGTACCAATGGCTTCAACCCCATGTGCAGATACTACAGGGTGAGTGTCCACGCACCAAACAAAAGCTAAACCGTAGCAATGTATTGCATTATGGGTTGATCTGTTCCTAGTCCTTAGATATGTGATGTTTTAGCATACAATATCAGCTCATATGGACGCATGAAGTGCCACATACTATCTGGGTCTACAGTAGTGACTGATAACGTCACTGTTCTAATATAACTAATAGAATAGTTCTGCTTACAGCATAAGTGATGCATGGCCGTCTCAGCTATATCGACAAATGCACTTTTGCAAGTACTGTAAATGTACAGTAAACGAGAACGTACATTCTCACAGATCTTTTGGTGGACCATTTAGCCGAAAGATGAGGAATAAAGTATGAACTGTCATTAAAATTCAATCATTTTGTGAGAGTTGAGAGAGAAAAAGTGCTTCTAAGAAATGTATGAATCACAAATGTAGGCTTTTAGACAGAGCGAGAGAGAGAGACAGATCGACAATCAGACAGGACGACAGACAGACAGAATTACAGACAGACAGACATACAGACAGACAGAGGAGACTACAGAAAATAAATACAAATATACAACTTCGCCAAAGGTAAATAACAAGGGTATTGAACAAGACAATAAGAACAATGCAAGTGCAAAAGTTAGTCGGATGTTTCTTGAAGTTTTGCATGCGTGTGTGGTAATGTCCGTGTGACAATGTTCTCGAATGTCAGAAGTGTTGAAATACTTCACTTTGGCTGCTCGACTAGCTCTAAACCATTGTTATTCAATTGTGCGATTGTGTCTGCGATGTCGTTCCTTTTAACGTGGGGGCGTTTGTTGCAACCTACGCAGCTGGATAATCTGGAGTTTGACGGGGAGGAAATCAGTGGGCTGGCACGTTGCCCGTTTGACTCAAAGCAGACAAATGTTGCCCTTTTTGCCGGTGAGGTGGCTGAGCAAACACAAACACCCACACCAAAGCATGCACTCACTCACACACACACACAGTTTTCCTAAAGAACAACTAATGTGTTTCTGCTAGCGCACTCATTAGCACCTCTTTGTTTTCGCCCAAGTGCAACTCAGCCTACAGCGATAACAACAGAGCCATTTATGCCTTATCAGGAAATAGATATAACACGCCAGAATGGCGGTGCGTAGAGCACCGTGAGCTTGCTGTGACCGTACTCCCGACCCTGTTCTTTCAGATGGGAAGCTGTATTCAGCCACCGTAGCAGACTTCCAGGCCAGTGATTCAGTCATCTACCGCAGCATGGGGGACGGCTCGGCCCTCAGGACCATCAAATATGACTCCAAATGGCTGAAAGGTAAACACACGTTTCCATGTTAACGTAGGCAACCCATCTCAGATTCTCTTCTCTCTACAACTGCCTTACCCCGTTATCCCTGGGCCACCCCCAGAGAGGCAGGTCTACCTGTCAGCACGCTAAATGTGTGTGGTGATTGTGCACGGACCGCATGGTGTTGTCAGGGCATTTGTGGGCTGCGATACAGAGCTCTGTGTAGCGGCCTAGCTTCCTTGGGAATACGGCCCGTTTCCCTCAAAGACAATCTAGGTCACTGCCAGACTTCTGCACCCTTGTAGCTAGCCCTGAAATATTCAGCATGCACGGCGGTGGTGACGGTGCAAAACCACACTTCAAAGTCTTCTATCTCTCTTTTCCAGAGCCTCATTTCCTGCACGCAGTGGAGTATGGGAATTATGTGTACTTCTTCTACCGGGAGATCGCAGTGGAGCACAACAATCTGGGCAAGGTAAGACGGCCCACCTGGCTTTACTGTAAATGTGCGCAGCATATACTGTATTTGTACCGCGGGGTGATATTTGTATACTAAAAGTTCCATTAAGTGCAACTATTTGTAGAATAGTAGGGCCCGATGGGACTCGAACCCTACATGAGCCACTGTAGCGTACACTCCAACAGCATTGGAATACATGAGGACATTCTAAACAAGGGATATTCTCTGGAAATGTTTGTTTGTGTAAAGCCATTACAGCGTGAGAGGATGTGTCTCCAAGAGGCCACGCTCTCTTGCTCCCTGTCTCTCCATCACACGTACCGAGGACATTAGGGTGTTACTATGTTTAGAGCCGCCTTCGGTTGGATTCTGACCATGCGTCATCCGGAGCGCGGCTAGTCTGGCTGTTGCTGCACTGCAGGAAGCAAGCATCCTCAATCAACCACCTGCTAATAAATAATGGAGCTCTGCTAATGCTGTGGGTGACACATGCCCTCTGACCGCGGTTTGCGCTAGTGAATTATTAAGCCAAACTTAGCCAACCAATTCGCGGGCTTTGTTTCTGTATTCAGCTGTGGCGACAATGTGCTCACACATGCACATGCACTAACACAGTCTAAATCCAGCGGTTCTGGTTCTGGTTTCTGGTTATGTTCTGGTTTTATAGATGTTTGTGTGAACTAAAAGTATAGTCAGCTATTGTAAAATAGATTTAAGCTAATAAACTTTTGTCAAATATCTCCTCGCATTCCACTATCTTACCTTTCTCTATTAAAAAAAATTATCTGGTACTTCAACGCAGGCCTGGCTCCGTAAATAGGAACACAAACAAAGCGGTGAACACCGTGTGGGGCGGAGCTTCTGAGGGAGTTTGTTTTGATTTGAGCTCGAAGTTAGCAAGCCTTCTCGAGAATGACTAACCCTGCCTTTTAAAGTTGAGGTTGTGTGTGTGTGTATGTGCGAGCGTCTAAGTCTAAATGTGTTTGTGCTGCAGAAGGAAGGCATGCATTATTCACAACGTTGAAGTGTTTGTACTGACGATTGCCCTGCTTCCATCTCTTTGCCGGCCTCTGCCCCCCTCCCCCAACCCTGCCCGGCGTCTCACGCGCAGGCCGTGTATTCCCGAGTGGCGCGGATCTGCAAGAACGACGTGGGCGGCTCCCAGCGCGTGCTGGAGAAGCACTGGACGTCCTTCGTCAAGGCCCGGCTCAACTGCTCCGTCCCCGGGGAGTCCTTTTTCTACTTCGACGTGCTGCAGGCCGTCACGGACATCGTCAACATCAACGGCCAGCCCTCCGTGGTGGGCGTGTTCACCACGCAGATGAACAGGTGAGAGACACTCACAGCTGTCACTCAACCCACATCGTCCGGTGCGTCCAGTGGAGGGAATGAAGGGTAGGATGTCGAGAGGTAAAGTGTCTCCCTGTGTCACTTTCCCGCCAGTATCCCAGGCTCTGCGGTGTGTGCCTTCTCCATGGTCGACATAGAGAAGGTTTTCAGGGGGAGATTCAAGGAGCAGAAGACCCCTGACTCAGTGTGGACCCCTTACCCTGAAGAGAGGCTGCCCAAGCCCAGGTAACAATCGCATGAAATATTACATCACAATATTGACGGAACATATTTCTTGACTTTCAACTGGGTGTACGTTTTATTGCAAGCTGAAGGACACGAGCACCACATCTGTCTACCAGCTGTAGCCTCTCCTTAACCTCTCCGTGCCCAGGTTACTCCCAATGAAAATCAAGCCTCTCTTACCAGAGAGCAACCTTGTTATTAGCCACGACCCAGCGCACCCATTCGCCATCTGCTGATGATTTAATAATTCATCTGGCATAATTAGACAGCTTGCATTTTTAACCTGTGCAGGGTCTGTATCCTCCGGCAGTAGAAGCGGCCTCGCCCCACGGCCCAGCCACAAAGTCCACCGTGCGCCTCATTAGCCCAGTGAATCATTAATGGAGAAGGATGACCATGCATATGTATATTTTATGTTTCCATTTGGGGGCTTTTTGTGATCGTTATGAGCACCTGCTCCTCCTCTAAACACACACACACACACACACACCAAACCACTCTACACCCATCTGTGCACTTCACGCAGTCTCAGTATGCTTTATGGCTCCCCAGTGGCTGATAGTGAATGCTCTTTGACCCTGTGCCCTCTATTTATATATACACATTGTGTGTGTGTGTGTGCATGCGTGCAGGCCCGGGTGCTGTGCAGCTCATGGTCCGGCTGAGTCCTACAAGAGCTCCATAGAGTTTCCAGATGAGACCCTTCAGTTCATCAAGTCCCATCCCCTCATGGATACAGCAGTTCCTTCTATCGGGGATGAGCCCTGGTTCACCAAGACAAGAGTCAGGTGAATGGACAGTGTCACTAACACATGGAACATTCTTGAACTTTAAGTGGAACAAAACAAAACACGTTAAAATGAGTGCTGGCACCGTGCAGGAGGCCGGTAAAATACTGGCAGTATTAGCGCTACTGTCAGTAATATGTGTTAAGCCCTTTTTTCACACATTGTTCCTGGTATATTACCTGCATGACCGTGCAGGCACAGCTAGTGATTTTCTCTACTCACACATGCAGCTACATCCAAGCTAACGCTTGTTCATACATCCCATTTTAATACTGGCATAATTACAATTTGTCCCTGCGTATTGTTTCTGCTTTGTTAGCATCACAGCCATACTGGCATTTTCCCTGTAACGTTATTAGGTTACGAGGTGGGAAATGAAGAGAGCCGATATACAGGGTTTTCGACCCCTGTTCTTGTTCACACATGACCCTGTGCTGGATCGGTCCCTGTAATATGCAGCTATATACTACATGTGTGAAAAGAGCTTCATTTAAAGTTCATGATCAGTATCTACCAAACCTATCACTCATACCAACACAGCAATATAACATGAATTGTATAAAATACCAGCTCCTTTGGCTAACCATTGCTGTCTGTATGTCTGTGTGTAGGTACAGGCTAACAGCACTGGCAGTGGATAATACAGCCGGGCCCCATGGGAACTACACAGTTGTGTTCATTGGCTCTGAGGCTGGGGTTGTCCTCAAGGTCCTGGCCAAGACCACAACAGTGTCACTCAATGACAGTCTGCTGCTGGAAGAGATAGACGTCTTCAACAGGGCCAAGTACGTATGCGGCCACTTTCTGTCTGTATGTCTGTCTGGCTCGCTTCTGGTTCCCCTCTCTCCTTGTTGCTTGGCAAACTAAATGGCGGTCACATTTAATTATAAGATTGCATTTTGTCACCGCTGTTACTCCGAAAATGCCTTGAGATAATAGCCAAAGAAAAAGATAATGGAAAAATGGAGATAAGGAAATAGGACATCGTGGAGATTCCAACTCAAGATTCTCATCCGAGGCGCATACATTGAGGTGTGCCGTAACACACTTAGAGGAATTAGTACAATCATGTAATAATTGGCTTGAAATGGGCATTAGGGAAGACACTGCAGGTGTATCCCGTGTTGCTCAAGGAGGATCTAATCTGAGATTAGCCTCTTATCGCTGCCAGAGGAGTCACCGACTCTTCATTCATGGCCGAGCGTTACTTGCCGGCACAGATGGCGGCGTCGTTCACGGCTGGGTGCGTACGCGCACATGAGCCAGAGGTTCTGACTGTGAACAGGCTTCCTGTAATCTCACATCCAAACTAATCACCTGATTAGATGTACTGCATGAAACACAAGACACGCCTATCTGATCACATCTCTCTCTCTCTATCTCCCCCCCCCCCCAGGTGCCTGTCAAACCGCGAGGATGACAGGCGCGTCCTATCGCTGCACGTGGACAAAGACACACACAGCCTGTACGTGGCCTTCTCCAGCTGTGTCGTCCGCCTGCCCCTCAGCCGGTGTGAGCGCCACTCCTCCTGTCACAAGTGAGTGGCGGGCAGAACGGCAGCTCTAGGGTTGCTCGGGGTGACGTGCTGTGACCGTCTACCCGCATGTCATGAAGGGGACCGCAATTGAACCAAGCGTTCACTTTGTGACATGCGCATAAATGAGCTATGAAGGTTATATGGGTGCCTGGCTGAATCAAACCGCGTTGTGTGTGTGTGTGTGCTCCTAGGTCCTGCATAGCTGTAAGGGACCCCTACTGTGGCTGGACGACACAAGGAGTTTGTGAGCGGATACAGCCCGGCGTCCTGTAAGTGCACCGACGCGAGAGTTCAAAAGAGTGTGTGTGTGTGTGTAGCGACACATAACAGGACCTCGACAATACTGCTTAGATTATTAACCCCGCCCCATTGTGTTTCTCAGGACAGGATATGAGCAGGATGTAGAGTTTGGGAACACGGCTCACCTGGGAGATTGTCACGGTAAGGTTCATATCCATGTTACGCCATCTGTCATGTCACACACACACACACAGGCAAAAGACCCCATCTCCCCACACACACACACACACACACACACACACCACGAGTCTGCACAACCAATAACCACTCCAGTAACCTGCCCCTACATGCCTCTATGCAGTATTAACACACACATCTACATACAGTACATGACCGATATGGCTAATGCTGCAAGGCAGAAACATAGACATGTACACGCTCATGTTCAGTTGGTGCAAATGCCAGAGGTCCTACGGTATCTGTGAGGAACCTCGCCAGCTTCAGTTTGGGGAAGGGGGGGTATTTTAGGTCCCTTGGTTTTTTCCAACTGAACATGGCCCAGGCTGAACCTTCAGTACTGACTAGAGCCAGAGGACAACCAGTGAGCCCAGTTCTCCTGGGCTAGGGAGGAAGGATACTAGCTAGCGAGTGCTTTACATATTGTTAAACTAACGTTTAACTTTAGTGCACTCATTCATTTTTTGGGGTTTTTCTAGGGTTTACCTCTGAATACCATTATACTGATTTCTTGTCCTTGTGAATTCTTTTAGCGTTTTTGGCTACTACATCAGCGCCAGATTACAAATCATTTGGCGACCCAACCTCTGGTTAGTTTGATATTTTACTCAAATGGTTTCTTTCCTTGAGTTCAGCATCTCCAACCCTTTCTCTTTCCACCTACTGCCTATCTGTCTCCTCAACAACCCTTTCTGACTGTCACCTTGGTAGTCCTCATCAATGTCATCATCATCTTCATCAACAACAGCTCCACTGGGCAACAGAAGCTCCACAACAGTGCTGAGTCTCAGCACAGACTCACGTCCTCCTTTTCATTCATTTCCTGTTGCTCTTTCCTGCTTCCTTCTTGCATGCACACCTACCTCTGGCATCGTTGCTGTTTTGTACCGACTCCTTCAACCTCAAGATCTGCTTTCCCCTTTCAACTGGCTAAGCGAACCGTGACTGGATTTGTATGAACCAATTCTGTTAAAAAAAAAAATAAAAATAAAAACGTAGCGTAATGCTAACTGTGAGAACATTTGGATGTCAATGTTTTCGACACCAAGAACTCATTGACCCATGCCTACTAACCAGATGATAACACAATGCTTAGCCCACATGTGTATGTACACCGTTAACAATTTGTTTGTCACCACAGACATGGAGTTTTCATCCGCACCAGTCACTGGCCAGCCCACTGGGCCCATAAACCCCCCAGTAGTCATTCCCACTCAGGGTCTGGTCTCTGGGCCTGGTCCAGAGCTGTACGGCTCAGGCTTTGTGCTTCAGGATGACCCAGCCACCTCCCATTCTTTAGAGTCTTTCCCAGGGGGCCAAGATGGTAAGGCCCGCAGTGGGGCAGCCAGCATTCTGCATGGAGCCGTAACTGATAGCTGCCAACAGCTCACACTTAAGCCACCACTTACCCATATGCAGTGACACACATACACAAACACATACAATGGCAGCTATTAGGGTTTCCATCAGACGGCATGGACGATTAATTTTTATTTCCAGATTTATGCTTTTGATTTATTATTTGTTACTGTGCATTTTATAGTTTATTTTGTTACCTAAATTGTTCTAGATTTATTTATAGTTGACTGTTTTAGTTGAATCTTTAGATGATAACGTATTTTCTCTCTTTTTCTACTTTCTATCATTAATCTCCCACTTATTAATCCTGTAGTTGTTTATCTTTTTGTTGGATTTTGTTTGAGTTTCCGTGGCGAAACTGGTAGATCAGTGGCCTGTGCTGCTTTCTAAAAACTGTGGATGTCTAACTCTTCCAATGTCTGTGGTTACTAACAAACTTCCAATAGAGTCCCTGGCTTTTCAGCACCTGGAATGCCTCTTTCCTTCAACCACCTTCCTTGTGGTTCATCTTTTTAGGTGAAAGTTTGTGGAGGATTTGGTTCGGTGTCCCCAATAACCGTGCACTCTAAACCGCCTTCTTACTGGCTAAACGCATGGTCACGCTGGTGACTGGAACATGGCAACACTTCTATTCTTCCCTGATAAACTAACATAGCTCTACTTTTTATACATACATGGTGAACTGGGTGTGGGTAGCTAACAGATTCTGCGTATTTTCACCATGTATCTTCATCTGGGCTTAGCGGGGTGCGTCTGTACATATGGCCATTTTTGATCTGGCTCAAAGGCTTTTGGCAGGGTGGCAAGGTGAGGGGATGAAGGCAGAAACCCATGCATGGTCGCGCTCATACACAACACACACGTGGGTGGGGAAGGGAGATGTGACACACAAGCAGTGCTGTGGTTCCATCAGCCCGAGGGCTTAATCCACCCCCCTGTTACTTTGCAGGTGTGTGGGACAACCAGGAAGGTGAAGCCAACCAGATGGTCCACATGAACATCCTCATCACCTGCGTGTTCGCTGCCTTCCTCCTGGGCGCTCTGCTTGCAGGCCTGGTCGTCTTCTGCTACAGAGACTCGTTCCTGCGCAAGCCGAGACACGCCCACAAGGACACGGAGTCGGCACCGTCCTGCTCCGACTCCGCCGGGAGCTTCGCCAAGCTCAACGGCCTCTTCGACAGCCCCGTGAAGGTAACGCCATCTCAGCGGCTCTCGCAGTGTAACAGGCATGTCGGCAGCGTCGTTATGGCAACTTACTGACCACATTGTGTTGTGTTCGTAGGAGTACCAGCCCAACATGGACTCCCCCAAGATGTACACCAACCTCCTGAGCAACGGCAAGGACGTCAATGCTCCCAACAGCGAGACCAAGACTATGATCCTGCGGGAGGGCTGCCAGCCTCCGGAGCTGGCAGCCCTGCCTACACCTGAGTCCACCCCGGTGCTGGTGCAGAAGGGCCTGCAGCCCATCAAGAATCAGTGGGAGAGGGCTCACGGGAGGGTGGCCAGCTCCCGCAAGGAGTCCAACACGTCGGCCAAGATTCCCCAGTTCCTCCCTTCCTCTCCCCCGCCTGCGCACGCCACCTCCCACCACCCTCACCCTCACCCAGCCCTGGGCCACTCCCACATCCCCAGTGCGGTGGTGCTCCCCAACGCCACCCACGACCACTGCAACCAGGACGATGACGACGGTGACGGCGGCAGCAGTCCGCCTCGCTTGGCCTCTGAGAAGAAGCTGAAGAACACGGACTCCAAGGGGAGCAGGAAGGACCAGAAGTGCTCCGTGGACGCCCGGAACACGCTGAACGACCTGCTGAAGCACCTGAACGAGCCCGGGGCCGCCAACCCCAAGGCCATCCTCCAGGAGGGGTCGGCGCCCCGCCCGAGGCAGCACCTCATGCTGGAGCCCATGGAGGCCCTGACTGAGCTGCCTCCCAAGGTGCCCAGCCGAGAGGCCTCCTTGTACTCCCCCTCCTCGTCCCTGCCCAGGCACAGCCCCACGAAGAGGGTGGACGTGCCCATGCAGAGCACCCCGAGCACCCCGACGGGCAGCCTGAGCATGGGCGGGACCTTGGAGAGACAAAGAGGGGGGTACCACCTCCACAGGAGCGCCTCGCAGAGGCTCTCCCACTCAACCTCGCCCGGCGCCGTGACCATGGGGGTTTCTGTGTCTCGCCAGCACAGCATGAACCGAGGGGGCTACATGCCCCCGGCGCCCCCCTCCAGACTGGACTCCCACGGCGGAGCGGCGGGGATGCATTCGCCCCACCCGTCCTCCGCGTCGCGGCAGAGCGGCTACAGCGGGCACGGCTCGCTCACCCGCGCCGGGGTGAAACGGACGCCGTCGCTAAAGCCCGACGTGCCGCCCAAGCCCAACGGGTTCTCGCCACAGACTTCACAGATGAGAGTCGTGAACAAGTTCAGCTATTAAAAAAGGAGAGCAGACTCTTGATAGCGAGGCTCCAGGGCCGGGCTCCTGAATATGAGGGGGGCCGAGGGCCCCGTAGCGATCGGGTGAGGGCCCCGTTCCATGTTTGCGTGTAGAGGTGGAGGAACACACACGTCTGCCATCTTGAGGAGGGAAAAGAAAAACAGATAAAAATCACACGTGGCCAGATATGCTTCTCGGGGCTTGGTTGTTCCCACGTCTCCACCCCTCGCCACCGTAGCACAGCCCTTGACCAGTAGGCAAGGGGGACACCGCTCCCCTCTGAATCTGGGTTTGAGCGTAGCCTGTTCCCACCAGGGTGGGTTCCCTGTCGAGATACAGCTGTGGGGCCCCACTGTGCACAGTACGGGGTCCAACACAGTGAAATACTTGACCAGGACTGGCTTTTTTGTCACTGCCTTTGAGCACTGTCTTCCCACCAGTGTGAACAGTCAGATGGCTGACGAATGGGGAGAGGGGACTCAAAGTATAGTCTGCATGTTGCTTGAGATGGCTGTATCTGGCAGGATGCAAACGGTGCAAATCACAATATTATGTCAATACGAACACTACAGGTACACATTTACTGTATGCTGACACTTCATTCAGACCAGCCTACGTTGACAGGCTGCTGTTCCTCTTGTATATCACTGACGCCCAGTACAGCTCAGTGAGTGGCCCTATAGTGAGGAGATGAGCGGTGTGTCTTCTAAGTTACTGTATGTTAAATTGGTTGGTCTGCATGTCTGCTGTAACCCACTAGGTTTTTTTTTCTTCCCCATCATCTGCTGCTAATCGGATTTGTTCGTTATTTTTCGCAACATCTTTAAACTACCCGCTTAGTTATATATATATATATATATATATATATATATATAGTGCCAAGGCTTGCTGGTTCAGATGTATACACTATGCGATGCTAGATCTGAGCAGAAAAACATGGGTGAAGCCTCCCCTCTACGGTCCCTCTGTAAGATGTGTGTTATGTATGGGGGGGGGCGGCGGCGGCATTTCACACATTAGTACAAATTAGTAGGTTGCCTTGATTTTTGTTTTTCTGTATTTATTTAAGAAAGCAACACCAATGTATTACCTGTGGTTTTGGAATTAATTTGTTCATGCCCATTAACCCCTTTGTCACAAAACTAACCTGCACCGAACTGTCTCCACTCGCAAAACTAATTAATGTTGACACCCATGTTGAAATGGGACAATGTCTGGATGTAACAGCTGTCCACTGTGTTTCCCATGCTTACCCTACAAGTGGCCCATATACAATCAACAAAAAAATTACCAATGTGTGCTAATGAGTCATGCTGGGAATGACAATATTCTGTACATAGGTATAAATAGTATACATATTTTTAGGCAAGTGGTCCCGAATCTGTGCATAGTGTGCCTTATTCACCGGAAGATCAATTACAGTATAGTATTTTCAATGTCAACTGGTCCTTGGTATCTTACTGTTGTATTAGATATAAAAGCAATTTTATATAGTATAACATTATTCATTTACAATTCAGTGAGGTGTGTGTTAAATATGACACTACTCAAACTCAAACCTGAGGTGAAACAAATTAACTCACAGACATTCCAAGTAAAACCAAAGCACGGTTGAAAGAAGTAATATCTTTTTGTACATTAATACATACCTTGCATTTTTTTCCCAGTTCACCATTGCTGAATGAATAAGGCTGTTAATTTTTCCATGTAAAGGTGCCATGCAGTGAATGTTTTTTCATGACAAAATGGTCTCTGGAACAGTTGGATTTACTCAGCATATCTAAAACACACTAACACAGTGCTCAAGTGATAACAGTTAATTGAGACGGGTAGTGGTCATGGAGAATCTAGAACGATTGCACAGTGACATTGGCAGTTTGTAATGGCCACAGGGGATGACTGGGGACTCTCTCTTAGTAATGGGTACATCTTTTGGGCGTCCTCTGTAATCCTTTTGAGTTTCAGTTGTCTATTTCAGCCCAAAGCAACAATTTGTTTACAAGTGATGTTTGTATAAGACTTTCTGCCATCATCTAACCAGTATTTGGGCGCGCTCATACAAACACACACAAACATTGGCTGTGCTAGACTGCCTTGTACATTGCAATATGAACTGGAACTTTCTGTTGCAATGTCAACTGAATCCTTTACATTTCCAGAGTAGGTGCAGATCAAGCAGATTTTGTCAACATTTTCTTTTTGATTTAAATACTGTGCAACATGGTGATGCAAGGCCAGCTGTGTATATGTTCTCCGGAGTATTTCAGCGTGTAGATATGGTGTCAAGCTGTACTGTGAATGTGTAAATAATAATGGTCTTTGTTTCATGACATTTCTTTGGTTGTTTTTTAACACGGCATGTATAGTTGAAATAAAATATTACTGCACAGAGAATGTGGCCCTGGTTTTGTCTTCCAGATCATTTGGTGAATATGATAAAGGCTGCATTCATAGGTCTACTGTTTTACTAACTCTGTTTAAACAGCACACATGTGACTTTGACAGGCTTTTCCTTCGTCTGAGTAAGCGTGAGAAGATCAGAAGAGGTCTACAAAGTGTTCATCAGACAGAGAACACTTGTCTGAACAACAGCAGAAGCATTAGTGGGGCGTAGAAGATGTACTGGGATGTTACGTTAGATCATAAAGTGTGTATAGGGGAGCAGTGCATCCTTTGCCCTCAGAGCAAAGTATCGGGGAGTTTAAGAGGCTGCAGAATGATTAAGAGCTACATTGCTATTTTTAGTCCTCGGTTGTTTTGAAGTCTGAGGCCAGCACAGAGCCAACCACTCCAGATCGCATGTGGGAAAGTTTCCAAAGTCATTTGTTGCTGTGGAGACTTAACATCTGGACATGTACTACTCTGGGCTTAAAATGTGAGCTAACAATCATCTCGCACACACACATGCACGCTCACACAAAGCATAAACGTGCAGTGTGCCATTACTATGGACATAAACAGGGCTGTTACACACTAAGATCTGATAAGACCAGCTTCATTTAGCATGTGTAGGGGATGGGAGATTACTTCAACATATCTTATTATTCTTTCTCAATGAATAATAATGATATTGTACTCTGAGCTCAGCTATCACACTCACACACACATAGTTGTGTTTCTCACACAGTTGTCACCTCGTAGATATTTAATGGTCCATTCGCTCTTATGTTTTGCAAGTCTTATCTTCCAAAGCATGGTGATCTGGAGGCCAAACTGTGGCCCGTCACTGCCATTCCAACGTTGACACAAACGCTCCTTCATTTGCTTTCTGCAGGACCTCCTCAAAACTCACACCCCCTAGCAACCTAGCACCATTTCCCTTCCTCTCTCGCTCCCTTTGAGTCTCTCTCGCTCACTCGCCCTCTCTTCAACACTCAGGTGCAACATTCTCTCTTGGTCCGTGTTATAAGGAGGAGGGAGGTTGGGTTGTACCGAGTTTGGAAGTGGGGCGAGACCAAGCCATGCCATGTGTCGTACTATGTACATCCATTCTGATTCACAGACAACAAAAACACTATAATGAGGCTAAGAAGAATGAAGAATGGTGTTTTCTGAGCAGTATATAGCAATAGATAACAGCATTTATACATTTATATCTGTCTTCTATATAACCCCCCCCCATCCTCTGTGATTAACTGGGGGGGG
>JAOEGT010084304.1:0-14664 GCA_025447795.1 Speoplatyrhinus poulsoni
GACATATTTATACACAGTCCAATGGTCCAAACCTTAATAATTCATAAGCATGAATTTCCAATGGTGGCGTGGTTAAGATGCTGGATCACTACACAAAAATCTAAATGACTTCACATTTTTGCTGGTCAATGGAAACACATTGCTGATTTAAAGTTATTCAAATTGTGAGTTTTCGCTGAACTGGCGTGGCGTTGAAAGCCCAATATTCGCCAAGAAACATCAAGTTGTTGTAACTTCTTTGGACATGGTCATTTCTGCAGAAGACTTTATATGTTTGACAACTGTCCCGTCCTGAAGAGCATATTCCAGAATTCGCTCAAAGTCATAACGCCACCTACTGGCAACAATTACACATGTTATGCTTTGATGAACTGCTCCTAGCAGGTTGGCCATATAGTGGACCCTGGAAGCGCTGCTTATCTCCATCGCAGACAATGTCAATTGTGGACATTGTTGGATATTATTGATGGTGGATATTATTGATGGTTACTATGTGTAATTGAACCATGGTCAACCACAAGTCAGAAAAGACAGCAATAATCATGTTTGTTTACGTAACTTATCTGTGGATAGCATGCCACAGAATCACGCCTTTTCCTAGTAAACCCAACTAAGGGGGGGTAGAACCCTCCAAAATAAATAAGTGTTTTTGTTTAATTAACTATCTGTGACTAAGACCACAGAATAGCATCTGTGCCACATCAAAGCATCACTAGAGCAAAGATGCTATGGCCAACACTCCACAGGACATCGTGGACAACTCATTGCGTGTATTGAGGTGGTAGTGGAATTGAATGGGGTGATCATTGCAGTTGTAACAGCGCCCATTGGTTCAGCACTGTCAATAGTTCATTATTCACATGTTACTCCAGGCTTTGAGATTGATGCATTGGGCCTGTAATCTGACTTCATGTGTTGGGTACACATTCCCATTGGACTGCAGTAAAGATGGGTGGACTAATCTATATCTCCTCTCGTTGTACACCGTAACCATTATACACTGGCCCGCTACTGTTGAGGCTAGGAAATTCGTAATATAGTTCTCTGCTATGGCTAATGCGTTGGGCTGTGATTGAGCTTATGTGCAAGCTTGCTGAAGCTTTATATTTGGTTCAGGGCTGCCATTGCGGTGTGAATTTAATGTCGACATGGCCTGTAACATCTCAACAGTCCAGTAGTTGGCTGACCCGGCTCACTTGGTCGTCTCTGGAACTGGCCCATCTTGGGCTAGGCTCTATATGTCTCAGTGCGGTTGTGCTGCTCATGGAATCTATGGACGCAGCTCGACTTGGTGCAGCAAATGTGCTGGTGAACAAATGTGAACATGCCCATCTGCTGTTCGTGCATTTTCACGTTGGTTTGTTCACTTCTCTGGCTGACGTTTGACACATTGGTGTCAGACTTCAGTGATTGATGATGCGCATGCTTTCATTGTCATTACGTTTGCTTGACTGCGTTCCGCTGTTGCTGCTTGTGCATTGGTTATGGATTCCGCCAGGACATGACCAGTTTATTGTGGGTTTGCCTCTGCATTGTTGTATATTTATGATGATTGGCTGGAGTCCTCTGCCACCATTCGCTTATTTACGGATTCCGTGCTGTCTGTTTGTTTTGGGGGTGGTCTCTACTTCACACTCTTAACCTTTCGCAAAACCCTGCCCACCTTTTACTTACTAACGTTACTATTGCTACGTCCGTCAAACAATACAGTTTTCAGGCATTTACTAAATGCTAGATGGCGAAGCATGGAGAGGGAAGTCAAATGGTCTGCAATATGAAGTGGAGGGAGGTTAAAAATGTTCATCAACAAGGAAGGAGACAGTAATTGACGCTCATACTAAAATGTACAGTAGCCTTGCCTAAGCTAACAGCTCTCTATTTTACAAACACACACATGCACACACACACGCACACACACACGCACACGCACGCACACACGCACACACACACACACATCATGCTGGCACAGCCTGGCAGGCTAAGTGAACATTAGCTTAGGCTACTGGTTGCAGGATGAACATAACTAAGTAAGTTACACTTAACATATTTAGTTATATAGACTACTGTATAGTAGCCTATATTTAACAATTACATATAACATTTATATTTACATTTAAATATAAATGTTACTCATATTTAGAAAATATATTAATTTAGAAATGTTCATTACTGTTGGAACAGTTATTGCATGAATTTACATGAATTTCTCTATAAATGTTTGAAAATGTGACAGTTGAAAGTTGTAGTGCATATTATGACATTTGGCAATGCTAAATATGAAAACACTGAGCTGGATAAACAGAACAGGTTGCAACATTTTAAAAATGGTGCCCCATAAATATTTTAGTTCATTTCACAGTTATTGCAATGAAAGGGTTATGTGTCACTGAATAAAAAATATCTTACAAAAATTTAACTATTTGAAAATGTTAATGTAAAAACAAAATATTCATATCAACTCTTCTTATGTATGCATAGTATACACAGGATGGATACATGCATCTGACAATGTCATTGAATAAATGTAATATGCAAAGGTAAATTAGCCTTTGAATAGCTTTAAGATTACCGTTACCTCCTCTGAACAGCAGAGAGCGCTTTAATACAACTAAAGAAAGAAATCTCGGGTCAAAACGAATTAACCTATGTATATATTGTTTAGCCAATAGGATAAGTATTATTGTAGAAAATGTGAATGTAAATACTCAATCTAAAATTAGATCAAATCATTATTCGAGTTAATATAAGGCATAGGCAGCAAATAACAGGCAATTATTTCATTAAATGTATTTGACAAAATATATAGGCTATGGCTATATGATACTGATATAACTTTAACTATTAGGCTAAATATTTGGCCTGAAATAATGTTTTGTATGTAAAATTAATTTAGCCTGCTTGAATTGAAATAAATATCCTTTAAATATAGGCCGATTTGTTTATCCAATTATGACCTTCATATTCTATATGACAAATATTTGATAAATACAGCATTCTTCTCACATGAAAAGCATATGAAAGCCATGGTCTGTATTTAATCTTTGAGGGAAATGTTATGTTGCAACATATAATTTTTGTTCCTCAAAGAACATGTCAGAATCTTGTGAAAAATCTATAGTACAAGTCAAACGGAAGTTAAAGAGAGCAGCTGTTAATGTTATCAGCAGAGATATGTCAAATGCATTTAGGCCTAAATTAACAAAACAAGTCACCAGATTATATTTAGCAAAATAATCATTAAATTATTTTTAGCATGACAATAGCATGTTGCCATCACATTATAGCATGCATAACATTTTGCTTTGCTTGAAAACAAAAATGTTATAAGATACATTTATTATTTCAATCTAAATTACAGGCTAATTTTATCAAAATATAAGATGCTTCATGGATGGATTGGCAGCTGTGATCTTAGAATTTCTCTACAAAAAAAATTGTGTTTGTATTAACTAAAGACATAGGTCTGTGCTTTTCTAAAACTGCCAGCACATAATCATCATTGCCTACGTTTAGATGCACACTAGTTTTCCACTATTATTCAGACTTGGACAATATTATGAATGTAAATGGCATATTGTGTTTGGACATAACAAATTTGATATTTTTTCTGAATTATGAATTTCCGATTAACACCTGGGATATGCCGATATTATTCGGGTGCATGTATAGGCCTACAGCAAATTCGGCATATGAGTCTCAAGCGTTTTTTTTTACTGCATTTTATGGCATTGGGTATCTTGCCTGTTTACGTTAAGATATGAACTGAACCCTTTGAGAAATATCATATTTTGTTGCAAATATGTAAATACAGCAAGCGGCTCCAGCCGTTCCATTTTCTCATATTATTTAGAACATGCGGTGTGAGAAGTAGGGAAATTCCTCTGCTCTGTTTGACGAGTAAGTAATTTAAAGTGAGTATATTTGGGATGTAGGCTATAACTCAACTGCACGTAAACTAACATGCTATGGAATATTCTTTTTAAACAGACATGTAAACAGTTTAGGAGAAATATTGTCATTTTCAGAATAAGGGCAAACCCCGGAATATTGTGTGCATGTTGTATGGCTACAGATATCCCCCAGGTATTCAGTAGTGGGAGCCTGTAATAATTCCTAAATTGCACAATAATTTTGAATACGTATATTAAATACATGCAGTTTCTAGTAAAAATGTAAATGGCCTACTTTTAATTTAGCATTGCAAAATTAAGAGCTACTGAGCTACTATCCATGGCTTCTGTTATTCAACAAAGTAGCATATTCTGTGAATAATTTGATCACTAATAATATGCCTTGACTTTCATAAGGTTCTGCTGTTAAATTATGTTTTTTACGTGTTTTTGCTGTTTAATTTAATATATTTAGCCTACATGTACCCTTTGGAGGCATGTAGCTGTGAGAAATATTATTATTAATAATAATAATAATAATAATAATAAATACATTAAAAAAATTATAAATACATAAAATAAACCTAGGTAAGGCTACTACACCTATAATTAAAAGTAGTATCTCTAAATATACAGTAGTCTACAATAGAATACAATACTCTCTCTCTCTGTCTCTCTCTCTCTCTCTCTCTCTCACTCACTCACTCACTCACTCACTCACTCACTCACTCACTCACTCTCTCTCTCTCACACACACACACGCCTACATGAAATATGCCGGTTCCCATGGTCACACACCATCGCTTCTCTCACCTCAATTTCTGTAGTTCCTTGTAACAGTGACACGGACGCCACGTGACCTGCGTGCTCCGATATGCTATATATCTTTTGAGAGCTTTTGAATTGTGATAGTCTCGCTGGATACGTAACTCGGTCGCTGAATATTGCTGCAAAAATAGTTTGATACATATAGGAATACACTAGCTTTGTTAAACGACATAGAACACAAACATACCATCCGAGTACATTTGATGACAGCTAGGCGCGCTGCAAAAGGAAACCAGTGATTTGTGACAGGCCTCTGATAATTTTTTTGAAGAGTTTTATTCTCGGCAAGAGCAAATTACCTGCTTCCTGGACAACCTGAGTCACTAAGACCCACTGGCTACAGTTTTCAGTTTTTGTCCAACATGTTCCCATTATATGGCTTGAGATAGCATAACCTGGAGTAGTTTTACAGGCAACTGGATACTATTCATTCACCAAGTGTGTGCAACCTGGAGGAAACGTGAGTACGTGAAATAAGAATCAAGGATGACTTTAGGTACGGATATGTCCGACAATTCCGCCTTGTCCGAGGACGTGGACATCGATGTTGTTGGAGGTGAACTGTCCGTCGGTAAGGAAGGAAAATATCTTGATAACGACTTCAACTTGGACAATGACTCCAACGATAATTTATCTCAGAATGCAGGTGGGAGCGTCTCCTCTCCCGGACTCAGCAGCTCCGAGTGTCTGGTGGAACAGATCTCGGGATCCGTTATAGAACCCCGGCCCTTGATAGGGGATAAGCCCAGCAAAAATTCCCTCGTGAAGCCTCCTTATTCCTACATCGCCCTCATCACCATGGCGATCCTCCAGAGCCCCAAGAAGCGATTGACTCTGAGCGAGATCTGCGAGTTCATCAGCAACAAGTTCCCTTATTACCTAGAGAAGTTCCCAGCTTGGCAGAACTCCATCCGCCACAACCTTTCACTTAACGACTGCTTCGTCAAGATCCCACGGGAACCGGGGAACCCAGGTAAGGGCAACTACTGGACCCTGGACCCAGAGTCGGCTGACATGTTCGACAACGGAAGCTTCTTACGGCGCAGGAAGCGTTTCAAGAGACACCAGACCAACGATATCCTGCGGGATTCTGCGGGGTTGGTCCCCGGTTTCGGATACGGCTCATACGGCTACAACTATGGACTTCAGCTGCAGAACTTCCAAGCAACTCACAGTCCATTTCATCCGGGAGGCACATTTCCGTTCCAGAATGCGCCGTGTTCGTTACCGTCGCCCGTGTCAATATTCTCCACTCCTCATATTCCGTCTCTTTTAGGTCCCGATATACGAAAGCCGTTTTATCCTCAAATAAGCCCCACTCTGTCCGGCCTGCCGCCCCTTAAGGCGGATGCCAATACCCTCAATAGGCCCTCGTTTTCCATTGATAATATAATCGGTTCAACGAATTCGTCTAAGTCCTCATCCGGCTTTCCACCAGTTAGCCAGGTTCAGTTAGTGGCCATGCTCAGTCCGGCGCTCGCCTCTGCGTCCAACCATTTGAACTTCTCACAGGAAAGTATATTATAGTCTGGGACACAAAGTCACACATTCTCCAGCAAAACTGCCAACATAAACAGTTGTCATTTTTAGGAATTGCCCAGAATTGTATTTTTTTACAGATTCGTTATGGTTCTGACGTCATATGTAAAGGTACGCGAAATGTTATTTGTGAAATTAGAGTATTGTGGCTTTCGCATTTTGTTCCTTAATTAGCGACATGGAGGAGACATTGAAAATATTAGCTAATTTATGAATATTCATGTGTAAATATATGTATGATACCGATGATAGCCTGAAATTATCTTTAGAAGTTTGCCTGTACTCATTGGTTTCCGTCTTCAGAAAATATTCTGCTAGCCTATTCAATGAAATTATAATTGGCATAGGTAATTGGCATATGTCACCTTTCTATGTTGGGACGAATTGTGATTTTTAAAATAAGATGTAGCCTAATGAATATTTATTATTATGAGTAAAAAGCACTGTTTTTGGCGTGTATGGTAAAGGAGTCGCAAACTTAGGTTTTATTAGAAAGCACATGAAGACAAAAGGGGTCTTGAAATAATTACATTTTCCACGAGCCCTGTATCTGTGAAAACGTGGTGACCTGCTGAATTTGTTACAATAATATAATTTAATGTTGTCAACCTTTAGGCTTTGTGGTTTGGTGTTAAGATACGCGTTTCCTCTCTTGCCCTATTTAACTGTCGTTTCTGATTCACTATTTCATGTGAGTCCTGTGATGCAAATGCGTAAATGTTCATATCTCATTTATTAGTTGTAATGACAAAAATAATAAATGTGTGTTCATTATAAACAACTTTCGTTAATATCGTTTTATTGTTTGAAAGCATATAATATTTGTTATGGCCTATTAGCTACACATATACTACTACTACTACATAAGACTACTGTTGTATTAATAGGCATTAATACAACAGTAGTCTTCCATTCTTCGCCCTTGCACTCATTTAAAATGACTACTTTAACATAAATATTTCCTAATTATTTGAAGGCCTAATAAAAAATTGAACGGGTGTATTTAATTTAATTTAATTTAATTTAATTTACAGTCAATCAATCATCAATTGTTATAAAATAGCATGGCTAACTGGTATACAAAAAATGTTGATGTAGGCTATTTGTGCATGTGAGAAACTCACAAATAGCGGTTGCGGTATAGCGATCAGGACCTGAAAGCCTTTAAGTGAGTCACGCTACGCTGGACTTGCATTCCTCCTGTGTGGCTTCGGGGCCCTTAGAACTTTTTTATACAAGTTACAAAGATCCACGTGAATGGGGGCATTAGAAGGCCCTGGCGCAAGCTGTAATTGAAAGTGAAAATTGTACAAGGATCCTCGTCTCTCATGGGGGTTCGTTGCTAATTTGCAGCAGCATTTTTAATCAGGCGCTTAATCCGCCATAATGCGTCCTTTTGGCCGTTTGTTGATGTTGTCATCGAGGATCCCGTGGCCATTTTCTGAATATGCGCCCAGTCAGAGGTTCCCTGTGAGGCCAGCCACACATGAAAAGCAAAAGGGTCTCAAAAGGCCCTCTGCATAGTCCGCTTTTATGTGTTGTCTTGAGCCCATGTAAAATAAATTATTTGTCCGTTTCAGAGGCACATCACATGTTTCGTAACAGGAGGGGTGGAAAGCAATCATCATATGGCCTACTGAAACATATACAACGAAGGACTTTATTGATCACAAAATCTAAAATTCCACAGACAATTAGCCTATAGTTAAAACACTACAGACTACACCCCCCTCCCCACACAAAACAAATCAAAATAAGAGGAGTGCTGCCCATCCATTTTACCCCAGTAAAAACAAACACGCCCTTTTTGTTGTGCGGCCCCATGTTGATCGTGCACGTTATGGATATGTTGTGCTGTTGTCTTTGTCACTTTTTATGAGACATCCTATACACGGAGTTCAGTGATTTGCGACATTTATAATTTACAGACAACGAATTATGCAGCGGACTGATAGCGCGTGAGTTTAAAAACAAAGCGATTAAACCATATGTGTTATAATAAATATAATCACATTTCCAAACTCGAACCTTTCCCCATCCAATCTGTAGTAGTAATTATTGTTGCTATTCACTCGTGGTGTAGTGAATTTTAACCTTTGTATATTTGCCGTTTCGACAATGCTCTATTTCCAGTCAGTGCATGTTACCTTCACCACGCAACTACAAGGCAATGTGTGCGTGTGCGTGTGCGTGTGTGCGTGGTTAAAAGCTACACTCAATGAAAAAACATTAAAAAATATATTTCAGTAACCTATTAAATAGCGTCTTTACCTATAGACTAATTAGAGTAATTCGTTTTTATGCAAATAATGAAATATTTAGTTTAGTTACAATAGCCTATAGGTTATAAGAAATAAAATGCTAGGTATTTTTATGCAATATCCCCGTCCCGTTTTGTGATTATCTCTCTCTCTCATATCACATGGATAGGCTAATTATTAAATACACATTTACAATAACCTAATATAAATGTTTAGCTCTTAGAATAATAAAAACGAAATGATAGAAACACAGGCTATAAATCCATACTTGAAAACAAAAGGTTCATATTTAATTAATTAGGCTATATGCTACTGTATGTTCTACCAAAAATATTGTAGCGTCTTTATGAAGACGTAAACTAGCTATAGCCTATTCAACCACTTATGCACTTATGTAATAATGACTTCTTTCTTTCTTTCTTTCTTTCTTTCTTTCTTTCTTTCTTTCATTCTCGTAGTTGTTTCCTGAGGGCGTGTGCGTGTATGCGTGTGTGTGTGTGTGTGCGCGCGCGCGCTTGTGTGCGAGTTCCGAGGCTCCCAGACCCAGAGGCCAGTGGCTCCGCACTGGCGCTAAAAATCACCGACTCCCTTGCAGCTCAGGGCTTTTCACACGGGAAGTGGGTTGGGAGGCGGAATGGCGGGCGGGCGCTTGTGTGCACGAATCACCGCAGGCCTCCGATTTGAAATATATTTCACTTTTTAGGTGGCGGTGCGGCGGCAGGGGCGCAGTAGTTACCCCCACTTTTGAGAATAAAAAATAAAAAATAAAAATAAATGTATTATGGTATATATTTACGTTATATATTTACGATGTAGCCTAACTCGAGTTACATTTGTTTATTTGCCTACTTTGATGACCATCAGCATTGGCAAGTCCACTATAGTCCACTATTCAATGCCCCACCCTCCTTGGTTGTTGCTATAGGCATGCCGGTAAAGTAAGCTATTTGCACCTGGCATGTATAGGCTAATGGGGTTTTATTATCTTGGCTTGCTTTAGACATTTGTTTAGCACCAGGATTTCTCACATCGATCTGGACCTCATAATCGCACCACACGGAACTTTACTGTACCATACAGTAAAGTAAGTTTTCGTCTTGGATCATCAGATACCATACCTTTGATATCCTGTTCTTGTGTATATGTTGGCTTTTTTTGCTTAAAAAAAGCGAAAAAATACAACACCTCCCTTTTAGGCTTGTAAAACCATGTGTAGTCTAAAACGTGCACCATTTCGGCAATTCCCTTAAAAGCTTGACAATTCTTCTGCGCATAGGTTTGTTCATTGACTGTTCTTTGAAGAGTAATATTTCAGAGCGGTTTGCTTCTTTTCTAATAGGGATATATAGAGCATTGTTGACCAGTGATCATGTTTGCATGTTGACCAGTGTAGTAGTCTAGTCTATGTCATAACCATGTGTAACAATGTCAAGACAATTGCGCTACAACCATAAATTAGTAAATCTTACTCTCAAATACTTAAACACATTCAATGGGCTATTTATAATAACTTTCTGGTGGCAACCTTGTAATTCATTTGTCCTTCACGTGGGGCAACAGGGTTCAAGTCCCGGGTGGGAAAGATGTCAGTGCAGTGTGTTATTTGGTTTTAATAACTAAAATCATAGTTGTATAGAAAATTTAAATTTGAGAAATTTTTCATCACACTTTCGTCCCCCCCACCTAAAAAACATCTCCTGCCCCACTGCACGGCGGGACAAACATTTCGCCTTCTTGACATGTAGGCATGTAAGCTAGCAAGCAGCACAGCCAAACCAACTGACAGGATTGTCATTTTTTACTTGCCTTTCACAAGCCTCTACACCAGACAGAAAATGCGCGAAATATGCTGACATGTTTATTGGACATAGCCTATAGTATTGTATTTTAAAAACGGTTGTGAAAAATGCACCAATTAGGACACTATATCATATTCACCACATATTTTGTCTTAATTCTTAAATAAAGTAGGCTAGGTTTATTTAGACACTATTAATAGGCCTACAGTTATCTTTAAGTTCGATATGGCGCGACTGGCATGCGATTTTTTATGGCGGAGTCGCGTTGTTCGTCAATGTGACAGTTGGCCCAGGCAGCCGTTATTTTGCCGCAGGCAGCGCGTCTCTGTGTGATCGGGGGTTATCAGAGCGCGTTTGAATACGCTGCGCCTTTAGCAACGCGCCTCGGTGTGATCGGGGCGTAACACTCTCTATTGTGCTACTGCTAATAGGTAGGTTTACGTGGTTTGTTTACATTGTTACACGTTGTAACGGGCGGATTCGGAGAGCGTCCGACTATTGCGTTGCATCGGACGCTCTCTTGCTGTCGCATCCAGCTAGGACATGGTGTAACTGTTTTTTCTGCTTGCTGAGGAATCTTCCCTTAATTAATTTAGAATATAATAACACGACAGATAACTCCATCATTTGGGGAAGCACAACCTATTAAACACAATATAATTTTGAAGAGGCTATGTACACTACCAGTTAAAAGTTTTAGAACACCCACATTTTTTTAAGTTTTTATTAAAATGTAAGCAGTTCAAATCCAGTGAATGACCTGAAATGGTAAGCGGTAAACTGCCAGAGGTTAAAACAAATAGTTTAGGTTACCAAAAACTGAAAAATAATGTACATTATACAAAAATGCCTTTTTCAGGGAACAAGTAATGTGTTAACAACTTACAGCTGTTCTAGAGTAATTTAAGTAAATTAAGCCTTGAAAGATGCTAACAATTTCTACAACTGTCCCAAATTTTGTTGATTACTTACAACCCCTCTGTATAAAAGCAGTGTTGGAACAGACTGTGTTACTAAAGGTAAAGGTTATTTTATTGTCACATACACCTAGCGAATTTTGTTCTCTGCATTTAACCCATCCCTCAAGGGAGCAGCAGCGCCTGGTCTGGCATATATATATTATAAGCCTTAAAAGTGTAGGTCTTTCCTTTAGAGAAATTGCAACGAAAGCCAAGGTGTCAGTGAGTACAATTTCCTATAAGGCACCTTCCTATAATAAACTGGAAAAGGTCTGGCAGACCAACAGCATCAGAAGACAAGTTTCTGAGAGTCAACAGCTTACATGATAATGCCTCAACATACTTGCCGTGTTGGGTGGCGCACAGCCTTTTGCCTAGGGCGCGCGCAGGACGCGCCCACCAAGAGCACTACTAAATACTCCACACGACTTAGAATTTGTGTCGTAGCAATATTCCCCAAAACGAAAGGTGGCACGGTATACAAAAATGTGTAGGAAGTTGAGGAAAATGTGCGAACTCCTGTCTTTTCTATTGTTTTGAGAATGTGTAGTCTACAACTCTTACAGTTTATTACTTCTCAAGGAACACTGGATGATTGATGTTTCTTTTACAATGAAAGAGCCAGCACATTTACGTTTACATTTACGGCATTTGGCAGTAGGGCTGTCGCGGTGAAGAAAATGTACTTGCGGTGATTTAGGTTGCCCCAATACCGTGGTCTGCGGTATTATCGCCATTTTATGTTTTTGTTTTGAATGGTCAAGTTCATATCGCAGAGCTTCCGAAATAGTGTGATTCTGGGTCATTTATAAACAACGTGATCTCAGTCCGTGGTGAGACAATTGTGCAACATTATAGGCTTTCTACCAGTTTAGTAGGCCTACTGGTAATCACGTGTAACTTTGTCGGCAGATGTTGGGCCAAAATATGACTAATTAATTATTAAATTAAGCATATTAGATAAAGCATATTAAATAGCGCAAGATCAAAATCCTATGGCGCGCTAAGCGTGTAGCCTACGGTACACCGCCTTGATTTAGGTAGCATGTAGACAGAAAGAAGTGATTGCACTTACATTTTAAGCAAACAATATTCTAAACAGAACAAATGCAGCATAATGTCGTTATACCCGTTACCACGTAATCAGCACATGCCTATTCTGTTGGTTCGCCTGCTGAAGAAAAGCATAGTTTGGAGTGTATCCTAGATAGCTAAATGAGAATCATACATCGTTCTTGCTGTTCACCGTTTGTAAATAAAAAGTTATTTAGTAGACTAACAACCATTTCTCTTGTCTTTATACTCGAATCAGTCTGGACATTAAAGGGACAATTATTGCATTTTTTTAATAAAATTCTAGCCTACTCGAGAGAAGTGCACGTAATAGCCAGAGACGTGACATGACAAGTCAATTTTAGAACGACGGGTTTCCAACCATCTATTTCTGTTTTAATTCTGATGTATTTAGCTGTTAAGCATGGCAGCTATGCAATGCCTATCCTGTAAATATTCAGAACTGTGGTTTGCAATCGCTGCTCTGTCCCGATCGCTCCCGATCTAATCTTTACGACCATTCTGCAGACTACTGCATTATATTATATGAGGAAGGCTCAACGCGCCGGACGCGACAGTTACAAAAAATCAAAGGTGAGCGCCATGGCTCGCGACAGGTGCGCAGCGCCAACTCGCCAGGCCGCGCCTACAAGTTTCACATAATTTTTGGTGCACGCCACACGCGGCGTCGCGACTCCGTCAACTAGCCTAGTAATATAGGCTATAGGTGGCTCACAGTACAACGGCTTCAAGCACAGCTCAACACTGGTTGAAGTAAGCATGACTCAGCTTCAACTGTAAAGAGAAGACTTCAAGCTGCAGCTTTGACAGCTTTGGCAGTAAGAAAGTCATTAATAAGATGGCAAAATAAGAAAAATAGGCTTACCTGGGACAAGAAACACTGCATATGGACTACTGAAGACTGGAAGAAGGTCTTATGGACCGATTAATCAAAATTTGAAAACTTTGGTTCATCACGCAGGGTTTTTGTACGCCATTTAGAAGGCGAAAGGATGGTTCCTCATGTGTGACACCAACTGTCAAACATAGAGGAGGAAGCGTGATGGCCTGGGACTGGATACAGAGTCTGCGACTTCCACAGAGTGAGTGGCACCCTGAACCAAAACCACTACCACAGCATTTTGCAGTGCCATGCAATACCCTCTGGTATATGTCTAGTTGGTCATCCTACAGCAAGATAATGACCCAAAACATGCATCCAGGCTATGTCAGAACTACCTTAGAGGAAAAAAACAAGACGGTAGGCTTCAAATCATGGAATGGCCAGCACAGTCTCCAGACTTATACCCCATCGAGCTGGTTTGGAATGAACGACAAAAGCGTGAAAGCAAAGCAACCTACAAGTGTAACACATTTGTGGGAACTTCTGCAACAGTGTTGGGAATAACTTTACAAACAATATTTGATTTCCTTGGTAGCAAGAATGCCACAGTGTGTTCGGCTGTCCTGAAAAAGTTGGCTACTTCCAACATTTTAATTACATTTTGTTAAACAAAACTATTCCATGATTTCTTTTTTTTTCCTCAAATTGTTTATTTGTTTTATGCTTTAATTTCAGAGTACATTGAGACTTTAAACTGCATCCATCCATTCATCAGTCTTCATCCGCTTTTCCATAGTCGGGTCGCGGGGGCAGCAGCTTCAGCGGGGGACCCCAAACCTCCCTTTCCCGAGCCACATTAGAAAGCTCTGACTGGGGGATCCCGAGCTGTTCCCAGGCCAGTGTGGAGATATAGTCTCTCCACCTAGTCCTGGGTCTTCCCCAAGGCCTCCTACAAGCTGGACGTGCCTGTAACACCTCCCAAGGGAGGCGCCATGAGGACATCCTCACCAGATGCCCGTACCACCTCAACTGGCTTATTTCGACGCGAAGGAGTAGCGGCTCTACTCCGGGTTCATCACGGGTAGCTGAGCTTCTCACCCTATCTCTAAGGGAGAAGCCAGCCAACCTCCTGAGGAAACCCATTTTGGCCGCTTGTACGCGTGATCTTGTTCTTTCGGTCATAACCCACCCTTCATGACCATATGTGAGGGTAGGAACAAAAATTGCCCAGTAGATCGAGAGCTTTGCCTTCCGGCTCAACTCTCTTTTCGTCACCACAGTGCGATAAAGCGATTGCAATTCCGCTCCCGCTGTTCCGATTTTCTAGCCAATCTCCTGCTCCATAGTCCCTTCACTCGCGAACAAGACCCCGAGGTACTTAAACTCTTTCACTTGGGGTAAGGACTCATGCCCTACCTGGAGTAGGCACTCCATCGGTTTCTGGCTGAGAACCATGGCCTCAGATTTAGAGGTGCTAATCCTCATCCCAGC
>JAOEGT010084315.1:0-14663 GCA_025447795.1 Speoplatyrhinus poulsoni
ATCTGTGTTGTTAGCGCTGAAACAAGTTGGTGAAGTGAGTTTCTATCCTATGTGGTGAAACCATAGAACTATATATGAAACATGAGAGGGGGTTTGAGATTGTTTGAGGGTGTGTGTGTGTGTGTGTGTGTGTGTGTGTGTGCGTGCGTGTGTGTGTGTGTGTAAGCGAAGGTGGGAGGGGGCAGCAATATTGGTGCCAATAGGCGAAGGGCTATCTAATTAAACCCCTACACGTAATACACGACACCATCCCCCTCTTTAAATCTACCACGCGCGGTTATGGAGAGATTTGCGCCCGCCTAAGCCCTGGAGAAGCGCAATCCATCGTCCTCCGTCACTGGTGCCTGCCTCCTCCTGCTCGCTGTCTCCCGGGACGTGTGGGAACATGGTGTGTAGGGCTCGGACGCAGTAAAGCAGTAGCCGAGGCCAGTCAGTCGGTGTGTCCCGCCAGCCAGCCAGTTTCCTATAGGCTAGCGGGGAACGCAGCCTAACACGCGGAGCATCAGTACATCTCCTGCCGCCTGTCTCTCTCCCTCCTTCTTCTTTGTCCGGTAGACCACTTCGAAACCGGTCTCCCACGTTGATCGGGTAAGAAATTATATAGCTCTGCAAACTTACAATAGCCTAATAACATGTTTTGAATGTTTTAAATATTTAAAGTAGTCCCGGGTTGTTTTTGACAGCAAGAGGCTGTAGCCTGTAGGGGCACGATGTGTGCCATTGTTTATCCGTAAACCGTGTGCTCGAGATCGGCTGTGCCTGTGCCTATGTAATAAACTAATTCAGACTAATGCATCTCAGTCCATTTTGGGTACGCAACGGCAAGTAAGTCAACCATAATTTGTATCAATTGGAACATTATGTTGACTGGTTGTCTACTGTAGGCTACATGGGACACGAAGTGAGATGCGGCATGGTGCGGTGCCTCGAATTATCCGCCTCTCTCTGAGTTTGTGCTCAGTAGTTCAATTCAGTCATCCCTATCTCTGATAGGTTTTTGAGAATATCAACAGCTTCCCATATTTATTCAGCCAAGGGCTGGCTAGTTTTGTAGAAAATAATTGCAAAGAGACTGATATGCTACGTTATATCCTAGGCTTATGGATGTACACCGCACAGTTTGACAGGACCGCGGCTTATATGACAGTTTTACAGTTTATTGCCCATGCCATTGGCTCCTTTATGTGTGAAGTGCATTGTTATCGATCGGTAATGTTGAAACTAAAAATTGTTGTTGAAGGAGACGACAGTGGCAGTCTATAATATGGGCACGTCACGGCGGGTTGAACCCAAGGAAACGAATCAAAACGACGAAAATAGCTATATAAATAATGTTATTGACAAAACAAAACTACTAGGCTACATAAGAAAATTGTACATCATATAGGCCTACATATTCTTTACAGTTATTCCATGTTGTACATGGAAATACTATTCGTTGTCCTGTAATTGTGAAGTTTTCTGAGGATATTGGGGGAATGGGGTTAGAGATCATCCTGCCATTAAGTCACCTTGATGAAGAGAGGGATCACACATTTAACAAAGGCAACATAGTGTGCATCTACATGGACAGAGTGATAAGTAAAGCAAACATCATTGTGGGAGATAAGAGGGGTCCACTTGTCTCTTTCTTGGAACTCCACTTGTCTCTTTCTTTGAACTGTACCATCTGGGCAACAGTATCGCTCTTCTTTATTCACTAAAACAGGTCCAACTATTAATTTGTTCCACTAGCTAACACGTTTTCAAACAGGCATTGAACAATTATTAGGATGCCCAGCTGGTCTGGCCAGACTAGCCTAATCTGTTGTAAGGTGTATGTTATTGTCTCTGATGTCCGATGTCTGATGTCTTGTGATTTTATGCCATCCCCCTCACGTTACCTATAGACCCTCCTCCTGTATATTTTAAACCATCCTTGTGCAACCTTCGCCTCTATGATTAGCTCGGAATTCCCACACTCAGATTGATATATAAAGTTAATATCTGCTAAATGACATGACTTTGTGGCTTTCATTGCTTAATACATGGAGTATTCCTCTAGTTCTATAATTCCAAAAGGCATTTCTGTATTGGCTTGACACTACAGTATTTTGCCTGGAAAATCATTCACACTAAAAAAACACTGCAGTACTTAGTTAACCTATAGGTGTATAGGCACTCAGGCCATCCCCAGCTATCATTTACAGCACTATGAAAGGGAAAGTGCAATGACATTTCCATTAATACAGCCATTTTCTTTGTTGACCTGGAGTTAATAGGAATTCAGTGCAGACTGAGCATGCCCCCTCAACCTAAACCACACAACATTTCCTAGAATATATCCTGAATTGAATTTCCTTGTGGCTCGGGGTTGAAATGAAAATACAATCAAATAGTAGGCTAGTATCTTCTGTCTGTTGTTTATTGCTCCCTGCATAGCCTGCGTATACTGTATATGCTAACGCTAACTGTGATGCTAGTTCTAGCTCTAGTTCTTGCATAAGAAGATTAATGAGTGGTGGAGCCAGCTGCATCGCTCTGTCAATCACTTGGCCACAGCACGCGCACACACACACAACACACACACACGCACACACACACACAACACACAAAACCAGTTTGTACGTAGAGTATGTCTAAGGAGGCTTTCAAATCTTTGTCACAATTGAATTGAATGATTTTGGCCTCAGTCAAGGTTTACGTCAGTGTGCCGAACAGTGATTTGCTATACAGCATGAGAGATACACACCGATGCACAAAGAGATGGAGAGATAGAAAGAATAGAGCAGGCCTTATAGAAAAAGACTTTAAAAAAATGTTTCCATTAAAGCCCACAGTGACCGAATTGTTATTAGGAAGCTGGTCGAAACATTTGGTGGGACTGTGAGCATAGGATTGGCCTGATGTCTGAAAAGCTGTTTCATGCACCTGGCAGCTATAGGCAGTTTACATGAAGAACGACATCAGATGATTTTCCAGTGCTAGCAGGTGTAATAAAACGTATGGTCTTTTTGAGAAGCATGCTGTAAAGGTCTAGTAAGCGATTGTAAACTAATAACCAAATATCTCCTCGTAGTCCCGTACCGTTCTCTTTGCATGCTGAACTGCAACCCTCATTGTGTGCATTGAAGGGAGAGGTGCTTTTGCTTTGGTTCGACTCCAAATTTAGCAAGCGTTCTCGAGAATGACTGACTATACCTTTAAGGGATCCAGGTTAAATGCATGATTTTCATGTGTACACATTGGGAAAGAATATCTACTGTTAGTCTGCTTTATGTCTTTCTACACCCATATAACGGCATCACTGACTGGCTCTGACTCATAGTTTGGGAGACTTTCCACGGGGAGCCCTTTGGACTGGATGCCATTCGACCCTTGTTCGCCTTGGCTCACCTTTGTGTTTTGTAAACCTGCCGGCAGTGATCGATGTGGAGGCCTGGATCGGGGCTCCTCTCAGGAGAACAGCCTCACTGAGTTTATGGAAAATGGGAGAATAATGACTACAAGGATTAGAAGGGAAAAGCTGTCAACATGCCTCGGTTTGAAGTGGCACAGTGACCTATACTGTACCGAGTGGTGGGTTGCTGAAATGGCATGAGGAAATGGTTGTGGTTGTTTACCCATCTGTTAGCTGAGCCACACATACACCATTATGATCCATTATCACCCTGGCCACATAATGAGGGTTCACATTACGGAATTTACTGGCAACTTTGGGTCAGACATTAGAGTATGTTGATATTTTACACTTTATCATGCACAATACTGTGTTTCTGCATGTTCGACACACGGCATGTGATTACCGGTAGACTGAACTGGGCGGGGATTCTCTACAGTTGCCAGTTACGCTTTAGTAAGCTCGTGTGGAAGAGAAACACTTGAAAACATGATGTTGGACATGAGCATTTTCCTGAACAACACTATAAGCTACTGCTGTCATGCCCATCCATCATGACCGGACATGTAGACATGCATGCCTTCCTTTTTCTCTCCAGTTATGATTGCGGTGGGCTAATGGCCTCTGGCTAGTAGGTCTATGTCCCTGAATGTTTGCTATTGTTTCTGATGTTATGCGTGTTCCCTTTATGGGCAATATAGACACCACATGCCACTGTCTGCATGAAATGAATGAAGCATAGGACATTTTCCAGCTGCATTTTGGTCAATCTCTATTGCTTTTTAAATGAGGCTTCTAAAAGTAGGGCTACCTTCCACTTGCTGTTCACCTTTTGTCTTTTAGTCTCTACTTGGCATTAGGAAGCACACGGGCAGTCAATTAGAAGAACTGCTCTCAGCGGATTGCAGAGAGCTCACTTTGTGCAAATCACCCACATCCATGTAGAGCTCTTATTTCTTTTTGGACTTTTTTTGTCTTCAGATTTTCTCTTTCTCGTCTTCTCATCTCTCCACTCCACTTCTGAAGTACAATCTCTCGTCCTTTTGGAGAGCTCACTCAGTTTTTCTCCATCTCTCACACTCATTAAAGGGCTGTTCGTCTCAGCCAATTTGCTTTTCATCTTCCTTCACATCACATCTCTCTGGGTTAAAGAAAATATAAAGTCACAACCAAATCTAAGGGGCCATAAGTAGTACGGCATTCCCTCTCAAGGTAAGCTTTCAATACAAAAGATGCCTTTCCTTTTGCACAAACAGAAGGCAATAGGCAGTTTATAGAGAAATGATCTCCAGCTGTGACTATATCAAACCCTCTTGTAAAAACAGCACAGTGAAAAACCATGACACAAACTACATGTCTCATACTGTAACAGCATCAATTAGGACCCATCTCTCTCTCTCTCTCTCTCTCTCTCTCTCTCTCTCTCCCTCCCTCACCGCCTATTTCAGGACTCTGGGGGCAATAATAGAGAGCCAATCAGAAATAGAATAATCAATCTGGCTCCGCGGGGCTCGGATGCATTTACAAGGAGCCGTAATGACTGCAGACTTTTATTTTTCTCCTGCTGCTGTGAAATTACACAGCGGTGTCTGGTGTGAGGGCCATAAAGAGGGCCAAATGAGAGCTTATCTAGAGCCTGTATCATAATATGATTTACAAGTGCATTCTCATACACATTTTAGACACGATGCTGGTATTGCAGCCATCCATTAGCCATAGAATGCAAATCAATGTAAAAACCCTTCTAGTGTAATGTATGAAAAGGTGAATAGAAACCATAAATAACTGTGTGATATATCTACAATCTGGCAAATCTTAAAGATGATCTCTGCTGACATTGTTTCTAAATCCTGTATAGAGTATGCGTTCCTTAAATAATAATATATAGTATTGAGCTGCTGGTGTTGTACTGACGCCAGTGTGTCATCGGTGACTGATTGCCCGGCATTCTGTCAGTGTTGTGAGAGCTGCACTGCTGTGCAAGCTGTCTCTCTGGTAGCTCTTACACACCACAGCCAGACAGAAAAGCAGATGGAGATGGAGCAGTTGTGGGTGGAAGGGAGAGTCAGTGAACGTAGGTAGGTGGGAGAGAGATTGAATGGAAAGCTATAGGGTGGGGAGGAAAGGGGGTGAGGCCGAGGCGAAGGATGTGGGCAACACATCCCACACCTGATTCTAATGGGTCGTTATCAGGCTTCTAACGAGCCATTCATTAGAATCAGGTATGTTGGAGCAGGGAGACATCTTCAACATGCAGGGCAGCGGCCCCCCAGGACTGGAATTGAATAGCCCTGCTGTATACATTTGAATGTTTGTTTACATGGCTTAACGGGATTGGTTATCTGAGTGTGCGGGTAGGTCAGAGGTGATTTGTTCCAATCCAGAAATGATGTCACAGATGGATCCAGATCTGATCAGAGAGTGTTCCTGCAGATGACACACTTGACCACACAACCTCAGTTGTACCAAGACAATCGCGGAGGCTGCAGGATTGTGACGTGGGCGCAGGAGGAAATGGAGGAACATGGCTAGGAGACTCCTCATCGCGTGATCGCTTTCCAGCTGAGACCCCGACTACCGACAATGATAAGACAAACCACAGTGCTGCATTGTGGGATATCATCTGGCAGCTCACGGGCCTCAGTTGCGGCGACATGATTGCCAGTGAAGGGGAAATTCTCACTGACTTGGACCTTTGCCTTCCTGCCAAAAGTGTTTCTGTGTGTGTGTGTGTGTGTTTATAGAGCCCCCCCTTTACTGTTGTCACCAGTACAGGAAACAGGATAGTGTACCGGCTATAATGTGGATTCAACATGCCGTCGTTTGCCAATCATCATCACCCCCCTCCCCCCATCAATTTTCACATTGTCTAAGATTCCTAAGATTTTCCTGCCTCCAATGCTGGATGTTGTTTGCCTTATTTGGGAATTTTTTGAGGCATTGGAGCCACTGATATATGTTTTAGACATTGTTTTAGGACGTAGCGTCAGTTCACACATGAGGTTAAAGCATTGCGACTGTTTTCTCTCAAAACAGACTCAACTTCAGTGTGAAAAGAATTGCATCGCTCTGTAAGGCGCCGATCACACAGGACGCTCTTTATGCAACGAGAGGCATCTTTTTCCAAATGTTTTCTATTGGCAGAAGGTGTTTTGCGTGCTGCTTAGGCCCCAATCACACTGAGCCAGCAAAACCATTGTTTTCCGTGACTGGCATGCACTTTTTTATAGCGCCACGCTTTGCGGTCTTAGTTTTTTGCGTTTTTTAGACGCTCATAAAAGTTTAAATATTCACAACTTTTCAGTGCAAGGGGCAGAGTCGCACTGTTCGTCAATGTGACATTTGGCCCAAGCAGCTGTTCTCTTTTGGCGCAGGCAGCCCATCTGTGTGATAGCGCTTTATAGCACCTAGGCGCCTTACGTTTTAGAAGCGCTCAGAGCGCCTCGAGTTGAAAAATATTCAACTCTGAGCAGAAAAGCAACCGACATCATCTACATTTTTTCTTGTTATCCAATCAAATTACCTGAAAAGCGGCCATGTTTACTGTCACTAGGACACCGCATTCACGAGTAGAAGCTGTTGCTTGATACCAGTAGGTGTATATTAGCTATGTTTAATAAATACTTTTTACAACATCTAAAACTAACACTCACTAACACAATATTAGTTTAACTAAGAGATTTGCTGGCTCTAAATATTTATTTTATGCTTGTAACATTAAAAAAGCTATCATTGTTTTTGCAGGGCTAGCTAGCTGGCTACTATGCCAGTTCTACATACACACACACACGCACACACGCACACACACACACACACACACACACACACACACACAGTGTACTCTGCGTTAGAGGATTGTTTTCTGCTCTTTGTTGCAGCGTATTCTGCAACAAAAAAGGCAGTGCTGTTTTGGCAGCTGAAAAGTGCATCCTGTGTGATCAGGGCCTAAAGCTGCGCATTACCATATAGCATAGATGTGTCCTTTGTAATCTCTCCTGTAATGGAGCAAAGTCACTGCACTGTGTGAAATAGGCAGAGCTGTCGCGGGAACATGAACTGAAAGCTAAATCTCCTTCATGTGAGTATATTACAGAGCTGCGTCCTTTTGCCTTATTTCTTGGATGACTCCCGTGCCTACAACATTTCTAATTTTAGAAATGAGACACGCTCACTTTGTTAGAAGTGGCTTTTTGCAGGCCAGAGCAAATATGTTGAAAATGCAAGGGTTTGGACACAGCGAGATAACAGATGTTATTTATGAGCCGAGTCATATTTATAGTTTATAGTTTATAGTTTTTAGTTATATATTTATTTCTACTTTATAAAATCACTCCTAATGTTTTCTGTGCGCGTATTCTGTTGACTTTGCTGCCAGAGCAGCTGAAGTCCTTTTTGGCGATCAATGAAGTGTTATCTCTTGAAGGCAACGTGACCATAAGTGAATAAATGTAACAAGGTTACAGCTCAAATGTCTTTCTAAGCTGTAGAGAAAATAACATCAGAGAACAGTGTCAGACGTTAACTAAAGAAGTACAAAATGAGAGAGAGATAGAGGGATACAGAGAGGTCGTAACCTTGCCTACAAGCAGCTGGACAGTTGCGTGCTGGACAGTAGCGTGCTGGCGCACACTGCTAGACAGATACATGCACACAGATACACACAAACTCACTTGTCTCTTTCACAAATACCGCTACACACAAACATATTATATTGTTTTTCCTTTTTGCTCTCCCTTTCATAACCTCTTATTATTATCATAGCCTAAACCCTTTGTGTTTTTCTTCTGGTTTGGTTTGAATGTACTTTACTAACCCCAACTCTGTCCATAAGCATTACTATACCAACGCGCACTCACCTCCTTATACAACAAGGTTCACAAACATGTGCACCTTATTGTATAGTTACATAGACTCACAGAAGGGAAGTTACAGTAATACAACCACCAGGTTCTGACATATGTTGAGATCAATAGCTGAATAGTTGACAAGCTGATCCCAACTGTACTAACTCCAACTGCAGTATAAGGATATGTCTGAAAACCTGAACCTCCCCTTCATCCTCCTTGACCTGAATAACGTCGCCCGCAGACACAAAGGAAGAAAGTGGATGCTGGGAGTATAATTGCCATCTTCATCTGGGGAGGTGTGTGTGTGTGTTCTCGCCGGTGTGGTTCAGTGTGATGTAGACAGGGACATGAGCTGAAATAATCAGCTCCTTCCCTCGAAAGCCCTCCAGCCCAGAGGGCCCTCTCTGTAAGGGATGTCCCGATTTCAGACCCCCCACAGAGCAGTACAATAACAAACCATTCAAGCTCTGGGTAGGCGGTGGAGCAAACGCTGTTAAACATGAAGGAAACACAGGAACATATATAATGTCGTCAGTATTGTTGAAACATCACTTGAAAAAAACATTCATGAATGAAAGGTTGAAAGATGACATGCCTAACTGTGAATGTCTGTGATTTTAATGCACCATATGTACAATAGCTGATGCATGTCCACATACAGTATGTGATAGACAGTAGGTTTACTAAAAAAAAAGAAGGTCTAATGAAACACTGGAAGCTACAGGGTTAGTGGCTGACTTCTCTTGGTCTCCATTAACCTCTCTCTCTACCTCCTCTTCTCCAAGCAGCGCTGGCAGGGCAGCTAAAACCAGGAACCCATAATGCCAAAACGACACAGGAACAAGGACCGGATCGCACTTTTCTTGCTTGTTTCCAGAAGAGGGGGGCCGGGGTCGGGGAGGGAGGGCAGAGAGGTGAGAACAAAGGGCCAAGCACAACCAGCCAGTGTTGGCTGGCAGCCTCCGCACAGAAAGATCTAGAACAGCTGAACCACGGGAGCGAGTTCAGGCAGGCCCCCCGCTGCCTTTAGCGGAGAGTAAGGAAACAACAAAACCAGCTGAGACCAGAGGACGGAAGCTAGAGAGGGAGAGATTGAAGGGCAGAAACGAAGGAGGTAGAGAGGCCAAATGAGAAGGCAGGGAAGACGGGTGTCGCGTATCAGCGGATCGATTGCAGCTAAGGATAGAACCATATCAGGATTCTCCTTCACCAGCGGCGCGAGGCCTTTGACACATGGACAGAGTCTGTGGACGCAACGGACATCAGAGTTGGCTCTACAGACGCATTTCACCATTTGCCTGTGAAGCCCAACGCGCCTCTTGTGATAGAGATAAAAACTATTCACTGTAGTCTATAATCTGTCTAGCTACAAATCCACCTTTTTCACCACAATAGCTCAGCTATGCGGAGTAGTTTCATTTACATTAAGGATCAAGCCACTCTCCGTGTTTATCTGTCAGTTTGACAGTGAGACGTGATGCTGCACTGTAGACTTTAGCTGTCTTGCATAACCAAGATAAGACTGGTGTTATTTTATAAACACAAATGTTCTCTAGCTTTAACATGTAGTTATACGTCAGAGCTCAATAGAGGTTGAAGAAAATGTTATATTGAATGTCAGTTTGTGGCCTTATAGGGCAGGGACATATTTAGTCAAGATTGTCACCAACGTTGATATCACTTTAAATGCCTCAGTGAAACACAAAATGCAAATTTGGTGGCTCAGCTGCCCGGGTCGAGGTGGTTTGTGAACAGAGAAGAATCCAGTGTCTCCAGACCTCTGATATAACTGTCTCGTCTGGGCGGTGGGCTATTTATTTGGTTTGTCAGCAGCCCAGGCATTCTGTCTTGTGCGCTATCTGTGTGAAGCAGACACAATAGATTTTGATATAATATTATACTGTGCACCTGTGATAGAATTACAGGCTCGCTAAAGGTCACTGCGCTACAGAGGACAGATGCTGGGGGTGGAGGTTGTTAGCAGGGACATGAGGATGAAGGGTAAATGAATGTTCATTAGTGGACATTTCTTTTTCTGTTCCACGAGCATCTCTCGTAAGTTATCTTTGTCATATCTCTTTTCCGCCTCTCTTTCTTGCTGGTGTCAACACAAGCTGCTGCTGCTGCTGTGGAATCTCCAGTAAGCACGGTGTGTGACCTCGTTCCCTCCTTAATCATTTTGAATATACAATTGACTGCATTTGAACAAGCACAACAACAATAACAATGGCATCGCTCACACTATGTGATCAGCCAACAGAATAGGGTCGCCACGTGATTTTTGAGGCACCGAATGTGGCTGCCCTTCAAGATGGCCGTGGCAAGCCTGCCTCATCCCACTCACATGTGGCGCGAGTTTCGACAGAGTGTGGTGTAAACAGGGAGGCAGATGTATGCGTTGGCCTCCGCCGCATGCCGGGAGCACAAATCTGCCCAGCTCCCACTCACAGCTCCAGTAGAGCAGCAGCAAAACACAATGTTCTGTGCGGGCACATCCAAGAAGCTCCACCGTGTCCCTCGGCTATCAACCCAAATGGGCAGGGGGAGGGGGAGGGTCTCTGAGGGCAGCGTGACGTCGCTCAGACCTGCTGCTGCTTTTACTATTTTTTTCCCATAAATTATTTTAAGTGCTGCATCAATATTTTATTGTGCACTGACATCAATTGCATCTCAGGTTTATTGCTTTAGGAATGCGAATTGCTTGAAAGGGTGGCTCTCTATCTGTGTGTGTGTGTGTGTGTGTGTGTGTGTGTGCGTGTGTGTGCGTGTGCGTGTGTGTGCGTGTGTCCATAGTCATATAATATCCAGCACACAAGTGGACATCAAATTGTGTTACATATCACTATGAATATTTTTAGCACAAATGGAAATTGGACGTGTATTGATTCCTGTCATTGGCTCATAAGGACAAATGGCATAATAGGTTATTTAAATACATAGTGCAAAATGTATGCATAATTGGGGTATTCGTTAGCATATCAATGCATTTGAAATTATGTAATTATTTCTCATGTAGAGTGGAGGAGGAATTGAGAAACTGAATTTGTTAATGAAACTGCGAAAATGAGTTTGGCTGTGTAAATATTTTATAGGTTAATGATGTGAGGAGTCTGTTTGAAATTTACTTTTTAAACAGACGGCAGTTTCTTTCCTTGTGGAGTTTTAGAGTATGTGTTGGCATTGAGATGACTGTGTGCCAAGATGACACAGCTGCTTATTTGATTTTTATCAAGTATTTAAGAACGACAACAAAAAACAATGTTTTTGCGGAAGAATAAACCATCCTCTTTACAACAAATTTGTATTTTGGCTGTTAATGAAGGCAGTGCTGCAATACAATGTAATAAAATGCACATAATGCGTTGGCTGTAGAACATCAGTGTTTGCAGTTGAATGTGCCAGTTCTGCTTGGCTAGTGTTTCACAAGGTTAAGACTTCAGGATCTGCCATGTCAGCTATCATCGGCATAAGGTGAAATATTGTTGGCTTCACCCTGACACAGTGCTATCTCTCAGAGTGTAATGTAATACAGGAACAAGGCCGGATCTACCATATGGGCAATCTGGGCATGAGCCCAGGGGCCCCTGGGCAGACAGGGGCCCTTGGGCAGACAGGGGCCCTCAGTGATTTTTTTTGTCTTTTCTTTTTTTTTTACATAGTCTACACAAGAGCTTGATAATTATCAAATGATAATAAAATAAATTAAAATTCCAAAATCATGATTGTCAGTTTGATGTTTGATGACTGGACAGGTAGCCTAATAATAGGGAGCAGGCTGCAGGATGCATTGTGCGTAGATTGGTAGGTGGGTGGGCATAGAGCCATAGGTGGTTTACATTGAACTGATTCAGTATCAGTTTTTCTAAGAACGAGTTAAAACAATGTTATTATTTTGTAACTGAGCTATGATCAGACATTATTAGTATTAGTTCATGGAATATTTTCTCCGCCAGGCATGATGCAGATTGCCCGCAGACTGCCAGTGGATTTCATCTGCCCGTAGATCTTTTCTTTCTGAGTTTATCGTGTGCATTGATAAGTTTGGCTTCGGCAGTCAGACATAGGGCTATTGATCAAATTGTAGGGCAAGAAGGCGGGGTTGAAAACCATATTTGTGTTTTTCTGCTTTTACAATTTAGGCTACTGTATTTCCATTGCACCGCTCCGCAAGGCAGCAAATATAGCCTACACGAGGCGTGTGCAGTGTGCAGTAACCAAACACTCATTATTTAACATGGGGGAGGACGATGATCCGCTCCGCGCTCTGCATAGTATTGTGTGTAATGATTTTAGCACCTCGCTCTGACCATCCAGCGACTACGCCTACTTCCTTATTTATCCTACTGTATTAGTAGGACTACAACTTTTCCCGCTCAGAGGTAACAAATGTCGACCAACAATAGCCATGACTGAGCCTGATTACGCTAGCGAGGGCGAGTCACTCAGTGAATGTATATCTACAGTGACATCAAAGTTGCATGAATTCTGATTTGACTGTGAGATCGCATTTAAAAGAATAAGATATGTATCCGATTTAGTACCACATATGAAAGTGTCCCAGATCTGATGATAAAATATCAGATTCCATGTGATTTGTGCTGTTCAAACTGCTGAACTACTGAAAAGATCAGACCCGAGTCACTTAGGGGCAAAAACTAATCGGATGCGGGCCAGATTTGTGTGCAGTGTGAACATAGCCTATGTTGGCTTTTGCAGGGTGTTAAGTTTCCCAGCTCACGTACTGACCTTTTGCAACCTGCACTCAGCTATGTTGTGTGATGGCATTGTTGTATCTTCAGTCATGTTTCAGATTTACTGGTGTGCGATCAACTTGGGTGATTATCAGTGAACATTGTCTTGTCGTGAATCTGTATGGTGGGGCGAAGGTTCTGTCAGGTGCCTGCAGTTTGCTGGGTGTAAATATTTTTGATATCGTGTGGGTGTTTTACGGACAAGAAGGGGGGCTCATTCGTTACAGTGCCCAGGGGCCCCTGAGGTTACTAATCCGGCCCTGTACAGGAGCTTTAACAATATCAAGTACTAGCAATGTTAAAATCCACCCCAAACTAATCAAAGCACTCATTGTTTAAGTAGTCCAACATCAAATATGGGCATACTTTATGTATGGGTGTTTTCATTAAATACGAGCATATTTATTGGTGCTTAGCAGCTGATGTGCTCAGGCAACTAGAGCGAGCGGTGATAATATGTTGGCACTCAACACTTGGCTTGAAGCCCTCAGTCACATGCGCGGATGCGTTACATTTAGACAGGGAAGTTATTCCCTGTGTTTGTGACCCAGATAGAAATAACACGGGCCTTTAAATGGACTTGTTTCTAAAACGAACTAGGTCCCTGTTCATTGTCCTCCTAAATGGAGGTCTATGCCGTGACCCAATACATCAAGGTGTGTGAGTGTGTGTCGAAAACATTAGGCTAATTCTGTATACAGTATACAGTCTGTATATAGGGTTATCAAACATCATAGGCCTCAACACACATATATAGGCATGGTTTAACCTACTTTAATAGCTCATATGCTCATGTTCAAAACTTTCTGCATATATAAAACATCTGTTTTTCGGGATGATCTACTGTAGGCTAAACTGACTTAAAACCATATAAGTCTACTACACATTTTGGCCATAACCTAATAAAACTACTACTGGAGAACGAGACTTTTGTTAAATTCAAAATTAAATTAAAAGACAAAGGAGTCATAGGAAACATAAACAGGAGAGCAACAAGACGCATATTCATACATTTGCCGTGATTTTGAGGTATCATGTTGAAATGCAAACAGTAAACAGTTGTTTTTGGGCTGCTGAATAAAATGTTCTCACTGTTATGAGGTTTTGGTGTTTTTTTTATATTGATATTACTCTGCAAAGCCTTTACCTAGATTCTGATTGGTGGAAACACTATCAATTTCCTTCACCTCTCGCTGCCGATTCAAAATCTGAATCGCTAGAAAAACTTGATAGAGCGTCGGGTTTCGGTTGATAGGAGTGGTCGCTCCAGCGGTCGCTCCAGTGGCTACACCGAAGAGTCAACCAGCGACCTGCCGATTAATGTTTATAAGTAGTCGCTCCCACACGCACAAGTAAAAATTGCTGCGGTGTAGTTCTAGCTTAACATGTTTTGTAATTACATTTTAATCAGTAATTACGTTGATTACTGCACACAATATTCTGGCTTTTGGCCTTATTCCGGAAATGGCAATATTATTAGTATTCTTTTTACATGACTAATGAATATTAATATTCCACTAATGTATGTTAAAGTGCATACATTTACATAATAAATATAATAAAATGCATCATTGTAGCATTGTAAACTAGAATACATTACATTGTATTTTTACCTCTACGCACAGTCTTGGTTCTGGAACCGTTCTCCTGGATAGGGGATGGACTCTATTCTACTCTGGAGTTGCC
>JAOEGT010084326.1:2990-14662 GCA_025447795.1 Speoplatyrhinus poulsoni
ACACATTATGCTCAGTAAACTCACCTGGTGGTGTTAATACACACATTATGCTCAGTAAACTCACCTGGTGGTGTTAATACACACATTATGCTCAGTAAACTCACCTGGTGGTGTTAAATACACACATTTTGTAAACGTTTAGGGTTAGGTGGTTTCTGATACACCATTTTTCCAAACGCCGTACTTCATCCATGTAGGCAGACTCATTGTCACCTGTTTTGAGGCCCACCATGATGGTATCGTCTGCAAATTAGATTATTGTGTGGAACGGTGGGTGGGAGTGCAGTCATGGGTGTAGATGGCATACAGACATGGGTGTAGATGACTTAGCACACAGCCTTGTGGTGAACCGGTGCTGAGCATGAGAGTGGAGGACCTGTGGGTGACAATCTTAACAGTCTGTGGGCGATGTGTGAGAAAATCCGTGATCCAAGCGCAGGTGGCAGAGGAAACATCAAGGGCCACCATCTTATCCACCAGGATGTCAGGGACAATAGTATTAAAAGCTGAACTATAATCGACCAAGAGCATCCTTACATAAGTCTTTGGAAGTTCCAGGTGGCTAAGTGCAGTGTGAAGGGCTATGGAGATAGCGTCATCAGTTGATATATTTGGTATGTATGCAAATTGATGAGAGGTAAAGGCATGTGGAAGACTGGCTTTTATATGGTGTAATACAAGTCTCTCAAAGCATTTTCCGACCACTGATGGTAATGCAACGGGTCTATAGTCACTGAGGTCTCGGTGTGTTGAGTTTTTAGGGACAGGGATAATGATGGCCGACGTAAGACAAGCTGGGACCGTAGATTGAGATAATGAGAGATTAAAAATGTCAGTAAAGACTCCTGAGAGCTGGTTAGCACACATTTTATTAAGAACTTTGCCAGGTACGTCATCAGGCCCTGCAGCTTTTCTAGTGTTCACAGTTCTAAACACCTGGGTGTCACTTTTGTTAACCTTTTTTTTTGTTAACCTTAAACTACAATTAATTAAATATACAATTTATTGTGAGTTCGGGGTGTGTGTAACGTGGTCATTGTTATTTGAAGTTTGTCAAAATTCGTTTGCGCCCTCTACTGGCGAGTGGTGCTCGAGTGGTGCTCCAGTGGTGCTTGCTTGAATGTCCACCGTTCCTTTTGTTATGCTGGATTCTGACTGTGGTACGTGTTGAGGTTTGCATTCAATAACGCTGAGAGTTGAACTGGAGCAGTCCATTGTAAAATATTATTTTCAGTGTCGATTAAAAATTATATACTGTAAGAGTCAGCAGGTAAAGGAAAATAATATTTCCACATCCCTAGGGTTGGGTACCAAACTCTACTTTTAAGGGTAGGCTACCGACCAAATTAAAATGGTAGGACTACCAGTAGCCTATTCACATAAAATCAGTTGATGTCACATTTCTATATCTGTGTGCACATCTGGGCTAGAGCTGGTGAGCCGTGAGTCTTGTCAAGTCAATGGCAATAGTTATAGAATTATAGGCGCTAAAGGTGCAAATTCCAAATCTCTGGCATATGGGTTTTTGCACAAACAAATGCAAATCAGTGTACATGCACGTAAGAGCAAGGCCACACAGTGTATTTAATATCAAGTCTAATATAGGCTATTCATCTCTATTTCTTTCCCACTTCCTAACAATGCGACTGGATGTAAAAGACAGAACAATTTCATCTACAGCATCAACTGATGATCTCATGCTGATACATTTGAAGTGGGTAGTCCCATTAGTATTAAAGAAAACTATTTAATTTTTTTAAAAATGTATTATTCAACCACAGCATTTCATATTCAACTCCCACCCTGAAACTCCCCACTGCAACCTGGGAATACAGTATAAACCCAGTGAACGTCTTATTCAACAATGTGATATAAAACTGAGGAACCAAAGCTAAAGCAATAAATATTCACAACTACAGCAGGGGCTCCGGCAGTAGTGGCGCAGACCCAATTCTGGCACTTTACCATCTGCCAGGATTTTCCACAATGTTTAAAGTAACTTTACCTTTTTAGGGCCATGTGTGATAATCCTACTTGTGGCCTATATGTTGTACAGCATAGCTATGCTACCAGTACACATGTAGCAATTCAGTTACTTCATCTAGATTAGTCAGATTGTGGAAATAAGACACAATAACATTGTCTCTAGGCACGGGTACTCTTGGCATGAACAGTTCTGTATTCTCAGTGATGATGATGACCTAAATCAGACGAGTCTGTAGTTTCATTAAAGCAGCTATGGCGGGAATGGACGACATTTCCCATAAGCTCAGTTGCAAAGAGCCATGTCTCAACTCCTAGTGTGTGGTGTGTTTGTGTTTAAGAGAAATGTTTGGAGACAAAGCAGTAGCCATTTGCCAGACCTTGCAACAGGTGCCAAACATTTCAATCATTTTAATTAACTTTCTGAATTTGATCACAGTATGTCAGATATATTGGTGCACCTGAGATTTATTGGGGGGGAAAGTTGGTATAGTCCACATAGCTGCTTTGAATTGGCAGAGAACACTGATGTGGCTCTTAAAGGGACAGTGTGGTTTAGGAACCAATGTTTCCAACTTTTAAATGTGAACATTCCGGCTAAATGTTCCAGATTGTTAGATAAAAAACGGTCACCCTTCGTTCAGCGTCCACGTGTGTTTCGCCGACAATCAACTCCTCAAAACATTGGCGGCGAACTCAAAGCAAACAGGACACAAAAAAACAAAACAAACCCCGTCTGAATACGTTCGCCGCCGTTTGAACGCACCCCTTGGACGTCTCTACAAGTCGTCATGTGACCGAGGCAGACGTTTGTCCAACCAGGCCTGCAGCAGGTGCAGGTTGGTGTCCATCCAGCGGATGTTGTCCTCGATGGACTGGTACGTCTGCCTGACGCACCGCAGCTCCGAGCCCGTCTCCTCCGTCAGGGAGCCGAAGAAGGCTCGCACCTGGCAACGCACACATGAAAACGTTTGTTGTGGTGGAGGTGTCCTTCCCTGAGACTCGAGTGACTTTCAGTAATACACTGGCAGAGGAGTGGAGAACTATGGCGCACTGTTATGATACACATTTCTAATGATGTTGGGAGAACTCAACCTCCTTATTATAGCCCGCATAATGCTGAGCGATGACAGATTTAAAAAGAAGCGTTCAGGTACACCAGGCAGGGTGGTTCCTGGTTGTTTCCCCAGCCCCAGTAGCTCTCACCTCCTCCAGCATCTCCCTGGTGGAGTACTGGTTGGTAGCCCCAGTCACCATGTGTGCTATAGAGTGGGAGCCCAGATCAAACCTGGGGGGGGGTGAAGAATCAGAAAACACAATATTACGCAGCCATTCCAGATTCCCTCTTCGCTTCCGCCTGATTTCCACCGGTGTTCCGTCGCGTCTGAGATCCGTTCTTGCTCCGTCTGCACTGCATCCTGCCCCACCTCCACGTCCTCCAAGACCTCTACAACCGGATGTTACGTAGCTCCCTCACACACGGAGAAAACATTGTCGATTTGGACCACTAAAGGCATACCTTTGGTGCAACAGCGCTAGAATACTGGAGGCCGTACACAAATAATTACATGGAAATATTAGCCACGAAATGACTGAATTGAATATATTGTATTAAGTCGTTTGTTAACAATGTGACATCACCATAGCACATTAACTTCCGTCCAGAAAGTGCGTGCCATCTACCGTGTTTCATGTGAGAGCTGCATTAGTGAAAGGTCAGTTACACAGCCGCCGTCCAGATTGCCTCCCCAGCTCAAAGGTTATTCAGAAATACAGCGGTGTATGCAACGTACGCAATCGCATGTTTGTCTGAATGGGGAAGGGTAGAGAGGAGTGAGAGAGGTAAGGCACGGAGACGTGTGCGCTCCTTATTTTAAAATAAAATATGGTGAAGTGCTGGTTTCATCCACAAGGGGAATTCAAATTGAGGAGTGTACCTTCCTTCTTTATGATTTTCTTTTTTTCCTTTTCATTAAAATTATGATTATTGGTTATGTATAAAATATATTCATGCTATATTTTTATATTCCATTTGTGATTGCACACTGTTAATACATGGTATTTTTAATAGGGATGGCACCGATACGATACTGATCGTAAATTGGTCCGATACTGACTTAAATAGCTGGATCGGTATCGGTGACAATCGGACAGTTGTAACCGATCTATGGGGCTGATCAATGAAATTGTTTTACACGCATAGGTCTACTGTCAAGCATCAGCCATGTCTAACCTACCCAGGCCACACTATCAGCAGCAGGTTTATAAAATGCATCTAGGTCCTTAAATAGACAGAGAGAGTGGCTGTCATTTACTTTGCAACTTAACTTAAACCAAACCACTCCAACTAATGTATACATCAATGACAACATTGTAATATTTCCTTATATTCATATATTGCCCATGTTACATTATGTTTTACAGAGTTAGGAAAGCATTGTTCAAGCCTGATGGATTCCTTCCACAAAACATGATTCCAAGTCTCTTCCTCAGTCACAGTGAGGAATACATCTTAATTTAACATTGGAATCGGATCGGTACTCGGTATCGGCCAATACCCAAAGAGCAGGTATCTGCATCGGTATCGGGACTGAAAAAATTGGACCATGCCATCCCTAATATTTAGGTAATGCTATTAAAATAACTGGTTCAGTACGTGACCACTTTATAGGTCCTCTGTACAATTTTTGACTTCACTTATTAATAAAACAGTAAACAACTATTTTCTGTGTAAAGACATAGTGAAGAATGACATAACGCTCCCTCTATGCGTTGTCATTCAAACAAACAAGTTGTGGGAGCAGCCGAGGGTGCACACTGACTTTTTGACCAGGGCGTGCCAGTTGGCCCGCAGGAAGTCCCAGGCCAGCTTGTAGCCGCGGGGGTTCCTGCTGACGGAGGTGACCACGTACGGGAGGTCCTGGGTCTTCATCACATCCCCCTGAAGGCTCTGCTCCATCAGCCTGACATACACACGGACACAGAGCCAAGGGCTGTAATGCATGTATACAACACTAGGGGGCAGTAATGCATGTATACTAGAGCTTTAATCGGGCCTGAAAAGTTGAACCAGACATGAACCGAGCCTGAAACAATTATGTCCGAGCCCGAACCGAACACGCACATGTATGGCTTTCTGAAGCCCGAACCCGAATACAGCACGATATATTTTAACAACTTTCCCAAGCGGTGTCCATACGCTGCCCATCACCGTGTGTATCAGATGGGGCAGAGCTCTGGTCTAGATAGTGCTGCTGACTCATTTGGTACTAAATTGTATATTGAACAGTTTGCTGGATAGTGATTAAAAGAAAAGAGAAACGAAAGAGAAATGTTTTCGCTACGATGTTGAGCCAGGAGTTGAGGAAATAACAAGCTAGTCATAGAAATAATAGAGACGCAGCCTAAATCTTATATTGTATGATAGGTCGTTAGGAAAGCACAGGAGTCAATCTAAGGTTTTCAACATTATCTATTAATGAAAACGGCTTGGAACAAATATTAGCATGAATTTAGGCATATTTACCTCCTCAGCGGCATCCAGCATTTTTACATTTCTCTCTAAATAACAATGTATCAGCGAGCTGTAATGCATGTATACAACACTAGGGGGCTGTAATGCATGTATACAACACATTGTCACTCACAAGACTATACATGTAATTCTGGCACAACTCTAGTGCAGTGCTTTGTTTACTCATTTTAGTCTTTCAATTTCTTTTAAGCAGTAATCATATCCTACTAGTTATTTCACAGATTTACAAGACCTGCAAAACAGCCAGACTTGTGTCGTTTAGTTACCCAAGGAATTCCCCAGTAAAGGTTTTAACGTCCGATGTGGTAATTGAGTTGCTGGTCCATATTGGTGCTCGTCAATCAAAATACCACTCCTGTCACGTAGGCGGATCTTGACGCAGCTAGCCAGCGCTGTGTCCCTGACGCAAGTAACGGCTGTCTCTGCGAGGTCGTTTCACAGCTGACGTGTACCCACCACTTGAGTTTATCCTGCAGAGGGCTGATGGAGAGCGCCGACTTGATGCGGCTCTTGACGGACGTGTGCATGGACTGGCGGTACTTCTGAAACAGGAAGTCCCATCCTTCGGGTGTTCGGGCGCCTATGGCAAACACAGCCAGGCTGATGTCACTGGGAAGGCTGTTGAAAATAAGACGGAATGATCAGTAACTATGTGGTGATTCATGACAGCTGATGAACCGTGGCCAGACTCAGTACTGGCTGCCATGACAACACAGCCGGGCATCGCCAGACTAAGGCCCCGATCAAACAGAGACGCTTCGCCAGCAACACCATTGTTTTCCTATGGTACGGCGCAACTGGCATTCACTCTTGTAAGTCTTCTCAACATTTCAGCGCAAGGTGCGGAGTCGCGCTGTTCGTCAATGTGACAGTTGGCCCAGGCAGCCCGTCTCTTGTGTGATCGGGGCGCTAGCAATGCGTTTTGACGCGGCCGGGGCGCTGATCGGGGCCTAATTCGCGCATTAAGGCAGGTTCATAGTCTATGTAAGCTACGCAGACGCATTGAACTACGCAAGGAGGGTTTGGCACGTACTTGCGTAGCAAAATGTGTTGTGCTATTGTTTTGTAACGCAACGCAAGCCATTTCATCTGAAAAAGCTCAGCGCACCAACTGACACGCTATGTGCTGAAAATACGCTCGTCAGAGTAGCTTGCGTAGACTATGAGCCAGCCCTTAGTCTGGAATCTCTCAGTACATTTTTTATTTCCAAGGGAACCGTGCAAGCAGACCAAAATGCATTCTGGATGCATTTGGCCTACAACCAATAAGAGCATTGAAATGCAGTTCAGGAAAATGCCTCAATGGAGCTGCTGTGTTAACAAGCCTGCATCATACTAGAAAGGCGTTTGTGAATGGCGTATGGGATGATATGGGAATCTGTCTGAATGGGAGGCCGGCCAGACGTTATCTGCCAGAGTAAATTAAATGTGAGCTCTGAATTTCATTTGATTGCAAGGCTAATGTCAATGTGAATTTCATAATAATTTGTCTCGGTGCAGCTCAGGTGAAAATAAAATCAACAGACATTACATTATATCACACAACACACAAACTGTCACAGGATCCAAGTCAGCAGATTCAACAACAAAACAGTTGGGCTATATGGTACGCACATAAAACTACTAAAATACCACAAACGCAAAGCCGGAGATAAAAGGTCAGGGTGTGTGTGTGTGCGCGCTGGCAGCACCTCATGTTGCCGTCAGAGTCCCTCCACTGGTTGAAGAGGCGCGTGGCGGTGGCCACGCAGGGGGGGTGGTTTCGGACGCAGGCGAACACCAGCAGGTAGCTCCTCAGCACCCGCTCAGAGACGGAGCCCGAGTCGCTCCACTCCTGCCGGTCGATCAGGCCGCGGAACAGCTGCACGATGTAGTCCTGGGAGGGCAGCGTTCAGTTACTATGGCTCTGATCAGGATGGTGTTGTGATGCTAACAGTGAGGTCAAGATGGTGTAATGAAGCTAACAGTGAGGTCAGGATGGTGTAATGAAGCTAATAGTGAGGTCAAGATGGTGTAATGAAGCTAACAGTGAGGTCAGGATGGTGTGATGCCAATAGTGAGGTCAGGATGAAGGGAGGTTCACCAACCTTCATCTGGTTCTCCAGAGCGCTCATGTCTCTCTTCTCCATCAGCTTATAGAGAGGAACCAGTTCTCCTAGCCCCTGGGTGACCGCCATGATCTCCGTCTCCCGGGACAAGTAGAGGGACAGCTCCAGAGCGGTGTCCAGACGAACCTTCCCTATGCTGGAGCACAGAGGGACCAATCAGAGTGAACCTTCCCTATGCTGGAGCACAGAGGGACCAATCAGAGTGAACCTTCCCTATGCTGGAGCACAGACGGACCAATCAAAGTGAACCTTCCCTATGCTGGAGCACAGACGGACCAATCAAAGTGAACCTTCCCTATGCTGGAGCACAGAGGTACCAATCAGAGTGAACCTTCCCTATGCTGGAGCACAGACGGACCTATCATATTGTATAAGGCTGTCAGTGGTTATATTTGAGCACTGAATGATATACCGCAGACTCACTGTGTTCCGTACACTTGACGTAAAACTCGTCACAGAAATCCAATTATGTCACGGTCCAAAGTGTTACGAATACTGTTTAGTGAATAGTGTGTTTTCTCCCGCTTTCAGCCAAGTCAGACATTTCGTCGAGACAGTATCTCAGTTAGTACTGAAGCTCCGCCCAGCAGGCTTTAATATCAGCGCCGGGAGAATAAATCTGAATGTTGCCACGCCCGTTCTGGCAACTTGGGGCTCTCGTTGGAGCCTCGTTTGAAGTCACTGCGCGTCCAACACACCTGACCAGCTGGAAGACGTTGTTGATGAGGCTGGCCCGGTCGTTGCTGCTGAGGGCCGTGTGGTTGTGTTGCAGCAGCCTGGTGAGCCCGTCCCAGCCCTGGTGCTCGTAGTGCACCATGTAGTAGCCGTTCATGTCCACGTTGAACTTCACCCACTCCACCTCCTCGGGCAGGTACAGGACGTCTGCAGAGGGGGGCCGAGGGGGGGGGCACCATTAATCTAGCCTGGGGTGCGTTCAGAATTGGCAAATGTTTATAGCGAACGTTAAACATTAAAAAATATATTAGATTTAAACTGTCGCCCTTCGTTCGGCGTCAAGGGCTGTTCGCCGAGAACTACCTTCGCAGACTGTTTGCTTATGTTTGCGGCAAACTCAAGGCAAACGGAAAAGTGTTTGAATATGTTCGCAAACGTTTCGCTAATTCTAAACGCACCTCTGGTTCCACCCGACTATTGCTTTCAGCTAAACCTTTGACCCCGAGGTACTTGAACTCGTTCACTTGGGGTACGGACTCATTCCCTACCCGGAGTAGGCACTGCCATTGGTTTCCTGGTGAGAACCATGGTCTTGGATTTAGAGCAACCTAAGAGCAAACTTATATACTATATATATATACTCCTTTATAATACAAATTAAAAAAAGACTAGAACTCACTAGCCTTGGTCTTGAGCAGGAAACGGTAAACAGTGCTAGAGGCACTTGTCACATAGGTTAATGGGATCTGCCACAGGAACCTAACAACACACACACATACAGGTAAATCACTACTATATGATGTCCAATATAGACTCAGCATATAATTCCTCAAGTGTAATTTACGATTTTGATGAGATAAGTAGTTGGTCGTCAATCAAAATATCTCTCCTGTCAAGTAGGCAGGCACAGTTAGTTCCAGACAAAGACCCTGTACATTTCTTTTGGCCTTGGACTAAGTTTAATTCATGTCTCGGAAACTGGCTGATAATGAATGTACACTCATTATGCATTATAACTGCATATATCGGTCAACCAGAGAGAATGGAAGCAGAGAAGGTTGGAAGTAACTGTTTTGTGGTAAATTTACTTTGTTTCAGGCCATGCATTGTACATATAGCTGTCTAGGCACTGCCTACATCAGCCTCCAAAGCAAAATGCTGTTGGTGACACGCCCACTTAAGAGACCGGAAACGTTATGCTTCCATTAAAATGCATTACAGGGCTCTTTGTTGTTAATATATGTTTATTATGTAGTTATTATATAGCATCTATCAACTGTCCCTGTGTCAGCATGTGAACTGTGTGTTAGCTCTTCTGCTGGTGACCTCACCCTTCTGCCAGCGAGGAGTCATCTGTCTTGATGTAGCGCTCCTGACTGAGCTTGACCTCGCGACCTCTGACCTCCACGGTGACCAATGGGAAGCCCTCCTGCAGGGTCCATGTGTCCATGATGGCCCTCACATCTAGCTCGTCACCAGAGTACCATTTCTACACACACACACACAATGTATAGGCAGACAGGCAGACAGACACATATTAGTAGTTAGCTAGTAATACACATCCAATCTAATAAGAAGGAGGGCCAGCAGCTATTAATCTGTATACTGATTGTACTGGTCTGTTAACTGATAGTACTGGTCTGTATACTGATAGTACTGGTCTGTATACTGACAGTACTGGTCTGTTAACTGAGTTGTAATCCCAGCCACAGTTGTCTTCTTCATTAATGCTTAGCTTTCCATATATCGCACGATAAGGCGATAAAGTTATAATCGCGACAGGCCTAACTGATGCTTAGCTTTATTTAATGGGAGTTCAGATGTGAGCACATCTTCGTGGAGGAGACCTGACGTACCGCGGCTCCAGACTCCAGCTTCCCCTTGGAGCAGAACTGCCTGTGCTTCATTCGGCCTTCATCTAGGCCATCTGAGTGACAGACCTAGTGATGACAGGGAAGCTGTTTCAACATCCCACAATGCACAGGGGCTAGTGTTGACCAAGATACCTAAAGTGAGTGAATCTGCATTCATACAATAACTAACGTAATCTAGACAAACCCTTTGTTCAGGCGGGGTTAGCTCGTCATACCGAAAATGTTTAATAAACGATAAACATACAAAAAAATATAGATGTGTGCTTAGTTTCTATTGTTTCACTAATGTACATACAGTTACACGCACGCACAAACACACACGCACGCACACACACACACGCATACACGCGCCCAGAGCACGCACGCACGCGACACACAAACAAAGCGCACCCACATTGGTCAGGCTGTCCCAGAGGTGCGTGTTAACGGTGTTCTGGTAGCTGTAGCGTTTCAGGTAGCGGATAATGCCGATCTCAAAGGCCTCGGGGGTCAGGAAGTCTCGCAGCATGTTCAGAACGCAGGCGCCCTTAAGAAGGAAGACACAGAATGTGTCTGCTTTATGGATCATGTACAAAGCCTTAAAAAGGTAAACACTGGAGAAAAACAAACATTTAACACTTGACAGTATATAGTAGATGTGGTACAACCACACCGGTGTTGTGAGTTTATGTAAACATGTTAATAACTCTAATCTCAATATTTAATCATATATCACCTCCGCGAACATTGAGGGCAACGGTCGGGCGGAGCCAGGCTAAAGCGGCTCCTTCTTTCCAATACATTTAGTTAGCTTAGCATAGCTCCGCCCCCCGCCACCCCACTGAGGCGAGGCCTGCACACACACACACACACACACACACACACACACACACACAGACCAGACAGCAGGCGCACCTTGTCGTAGGAGACGTCGTCAAACATCTCCTGGATCTGAGTTGGGTTCTCCACAGGGGTGGAGATGGGGTGGGAGGAGCTGAGGGCATCTACTTCCATGGCCTCAAAACACTTTCCCAGGAAGAAGTCTCCCTGAGAGAGAGAGAGAGAGAGAGAGGGAGGGAGGGAGGGAGGGAGAGAGAGAGAGAGAGAGAGAGAGAGGGAGGGAGAGGGAGAGAGAGAGAGGGAGGGAGAGAGAGAGAGAGAGAGAGAGAGAGAGAGAGAGAGAGAGAGAGATGTGCGATATAGAGTGTGTGTTAGAAAAATGGAGAAATGGCAAGTAAGCGAGATAATCCAGGCTAAAGATCGGTAGTTATCAATAAGGGGGTCAGGAGACACTAACCAAAAGATGCCATTTGGTTATTTAGTGAGGAGGGAGGGGATGCTGTAAGAGATGCTTCTATAATATTATGTTAGTTATATTAACTTTAATTAAATAATTTGGTTCTTTAATGCCAGATATCGTCCACCCTGGTCCTGGGGACCCCTGCCCTGCATGTTGTAGATGTCTCCCTGCTCCAACACACTGTCCTGCATGTTGTAGATGTCTCCCTGCTCCAACAC
>JAOEGT010084336.1:0-14662 GCA_025447795.1 Speoplatyrhinus poulsoni
GTGCCATGTATGTGTTGAAGGTACTGTAAATAAATGATTGTAATGAAAACAATGAAAAAATTTAATTATTTAATTAGTAGGCCGGTTGTCTACTATTGTAGGCTAAATGTATTTACTTAAAATGTAAATACATCCACATTGTAGCCTATTACTCACACGCACATGAGGCTTGCTTGCTTTCCACATGTTTGACAATCAACGCTAAGCGTGTGACAAGCTAACATTGTGCACCATTCCACTCCACTGCTCTGTTTTTATTTCTTTATTTTTTTACATGGCGGTGCCCTGTTCAATCAGTGTCTACAGCCTAACAGTTTGTCCCTGCTGAATACTGCAGCTTGTATTAGATTTCATTTAGAGCTCATTTACATCACAGATGGAATGTTGCTAGCAGCTCCCAACGCAATCATGTGATTACCGATGGCTTTCAATGGGAGCTTATCAATGTGCTTATCCTGTTGGCTCAGGATTCCTCATATGGCTGTGAGGCTCGGTAGTATAAAACAAGCACTTTTTAAAATAGGGTTATATTCTAGCAGTGGTCAGTATTTAAAGGTAACATTTAGTCAAATTCACCAAATATCTCCTTGCATTTTGCTAGCTCTGTTCATGTAAAATAAAATAATCTGATCCTTCTACACAGCCCTGGCTCCGTAAATAGGAACACAAACAGAGTGGTGAACACCACTCACAACAACAAAGCCATAATACCACGCTTTGCTTCACAGTGCGTTTCGATGTGTGGGGAGGCGCTCAAATTTAACAAGCGTTAAATGACTGGCCATGCCTTTAAGGGGTTTTAATCGTGAGATTAAATTATTATTACATTTATTTATTATTATTTTAAAATGGACTTCCTTCAGTACATAATAATAATAATAACAACATATTTTTTTTATTCCAGTATGCTTAATTTGTTATTTTCGTAAGATTATACCATTGATTACTTGCATTTTTCTTGCATATTTGCGTTGCACAATCACACATGCAGAAGTGTGCACGGCACACACACATACACACAACTCGAAATGATCAGAAATGGAGATAATGTCCTCCGTCTTGTAAACATGACATTCAAATTCATAGATGCCTCTGGGTGTGTGAGCTGCCTAATTATAAGCAAGACAGTGGCTGTTTGGTTCCTGCACCAAAACATATAGCACAAGACTGCACAATGTTCCCGACGACCCCATGTCACCTGCTTTTTGGCTTGTGAGCCTGTCAGAAAGGTTACAATCTACGTCAGATGTCCTGCTCACACTGTACACCGATAAAAAATTAAAAAGGTGTTTGTACCAACTAATGACTAACAACTAAGATGTTGTTTGGATGTGTGCCCGTATATATGTGTGTGTGTTTGCGTGCCACGGGTTTCAACCCGTGACACGAGATTCTGCAGTCTGCTGTTTATGTCCTCAGCCCCACATTACGCCGGCGTTGTGGAGAGAGACACAGTGTTCTGACTGCTGTGTGGCCGGTCACGGCGTGGTCAAAGCATTTAACCTGAGTTCCACTCTCGCATAGATCTCATTAGACTTTCCAGCAGAGCATAGCGGAGCATGGCAGAGCGGGACGTTTCTGCGACCAGGTGTCAGCCAGTCATTACACTGCTCTCCGAACCACAAACAGCTGGAACGGTCTCGAACCAGACAGTGGCTTTGAGTGGAAACACTGAGAATTGCTCCACTTATTAAAGCACACCGCAGTTTAAGTACAATGAGCCGCAATCAGTGATGGCAGTCCTCAGGAGATAAACATTGAGTGTTTTGTCTGCTTGACTTCTCAGAGTTCATTAATCAGGGAGTTTTTTCGCATGTCTCATAATCGCGGACGCACACGTTGTCTGCTCCTGCACGTTCGCCACCAGACACTTAAGGTGCAGCCCGCTAATAACATTCACAAAGCTATTTATAGAGCGCAGCCAGGTGTGCGTGCATGGTTTACATGGGTTGTAGTCATAGTTCCATGGTTGTAGTAGACCTCTGCAGTATGAGTGTGTGTGTGGCTCATAACAAAAGTCTAGTCTGTTATGAAAGCACTTAGTGTCTATGGTCTGATTTTGGGAATTCAAATTTTGCAGACATCATAAAAGTAATTTACATTCACGTTTTACATTTTGTGATTTAACAGACGCTTTTATGCAAAGCCACTCACATATAAATACATTTGTAGATAGCAGCTGAAATGGCCCTGCGCCAGTTACCATAAGTAAAATCATCGCTAAGTGCATTGGTCAGTAACCGAGGGAAACAGTCATGTTTGATACTTTACTAAAAAAGATGTGTTATAAAAATATAAAGTAAGTGAAAAAAATCATTAACAATACACAGCACAGTGTTTCTTGTATTATCACGATGGGTAATGATTGAATGCTGAAAAATGACTTCAAACTAATTGCCAGTGCTTACCCATTGGCACACCTAAATCAAACAGGCCCATTATTCTTTTTATTAGGTGCAGCTGTGTTTATCCTGCTTTGACACGTCGTTGAAAAGGCCCGGCTTGAGGATGCCTCAGATGCTTGCTTTGTTACTGCCGTGAACTGGTGAACTTGAAAGCTACCAGAAAACCTTTGTGAACACAACGTGAACACAAGCGAATGCAGTGATGATTTCAATGTATATTAGAAGATATATATAACTGACCCCCCCCCCCATCCCACACACCCCTATTCTTTTTTCAGATGACTACAACCCTTTTGTTCCCAAAGTGGAGAAGAGCGTGAGCGGAAGCAGTCCGTCCAGAGACCGCCTCCTTATCACCATGACGATGCTCCTTCTGGCCTCTCTCTTCGTCTCCTAGCAACGGCCGTCCCATCCGGCGACACCGTGCCAACTAGCCTTGGGAGGGTGGGCAGTGGATAGAAGGGTGGGGTGGGAGATGGAGGGAAGAGGGGTAAGAGGAGGAGGAGGAGGAGGAGGTGGGGTTAGCAAGAGAACGAGAGTTATGTTAACATGGAGGAAAAGTTAGGAAACAGTTTTCAAGCATTTATGTGTGTGTGTGTGTGTGTGTGTGTGTGTGTGTGTTTCTGCGAGTGTGTATGCCATAGCGTGTGATTGCTATTGTGTGTGTGAGTGTGAAATGCCTTAAGGCACTCAGCGACCAACACAGAACTATATTTCATTTCAGTGCGGAAGGCGTGGATTAAAAGCTGCGTGCTTGTCTCAACTGACAGACTTAGCTCTTGTTGAGACACGCAACCACAAACAAAGCGTTTATACAACCAGGGGAGCACTAATAAAGGGAAGAAAGTACCACCCAATGGGAAATTAATGGTTTTCCCCTGCAACTGATTGGCTGGCGGGCTTCCTGTGGCTAGTTGCCACAGTTACTTGCAATGATACTGAACAACTGAACAAATTTGTACCTTAACTGAATTAAAAATGCCTTTTTTCTGACCTCGGAGCTGGACGCTCCACGGGGGGAAAGAGAAAACCAGCGGGGTTCTGTGAAACGGACTTGATCAGAACCACCTTGATGTGCGTGTTTTGTGCTGGTCTCGATGAGAGACTAGTGGAAGTAGCTGATAGTCTTTAAAGATTGTTCATTACTTACATCCTGTATTCACCTTCCGTTTCCTATGTGTCTCTGATGAAGGTGACCCGACATATTTATTATGGTGAAACCCACCATGTGACATGAGCAGGGGAGAGAAGGGACTTACACGTGCCATTGATTAGACGTCATTAGTCGACATCGCCAATGTGTGTCTGTCTGTCGAGTACTCGGTCAGGCCTCCGCTACTGTATCTCTGAGGGGAAAGCACACGGACACTATACGGACCAACCACAGACAGCAATACTGCCCTCCTCTCGGACCCCAAGGCCCCGGGAGGCCCACAGCAGGCTCTGTACGACAGGCGAGGAAGGGGATGGACGATGCAGAGACACTGGATGGCTCCGGGACATCCGCTGGCCTCGGGCCAGCTCTGTGTGGATACATCGGTCTGTCTCTCAATCTCTGTAAATGCATTTACTGAAACCAACATGCAACCTGTGTGTGTGTGTGTGTGTGTGTGTGTGTGTGTGTGTGTGTGTGTGTGTGTGAGTGAGACTGTGCACATATATGTGTGAAATGTGTGTACTTACATGCGTATGCTGTGTGTGTGTGTATGAAAGAGGGATAGAGAGAGAGAGAGGGTGTAAACATGAGAGAAAGAGAGAGAGAGCATATTTTACATGATACTAACAGCTTGAGGGTACATCCACATATTGTACATGTTTCATTTTGAAAATGCAAAAATAAAAAAAAAATACAAATAAAAGATATAAAAACAAACTCAACACCGCCCGCAGACCAAGTGCTTTGGTGAGCAGAAGCAACAACGTGGGGGTCAAGCAAACTGTACCAGTCTGTTGCTTCAGAATACCGTTTCCATAGCGACTAGCACCTTATTCACCATGGTTACCCTACCCTGCCAACAACAGACTCCAGTAGGGCATGGCTTACAGTAGCTCACTGCGATGATGATTGATGATGATGACGGTGATGAAGATGGACTCGGTTGACCTACGAGGTTGTGGCCTGGAGACTGTGACACTCGCACGAGTGTGTCATGGATGTTCTAGAAAGTAAATATATACATTGACAAAAGATTGGGATTACGATGTAATTTGAAAGAGGTTAAATGTGATGTAAGCATTTTTACAAACTTGAAGCTGAATATCCCTGTGTTTATAATTTTTTTTTAAATATATAGTATTGTTGGTTTTGCTATTGTGCACATTTGAATATCCTGAGGTAGGATACCTGTTGGATGGGAGCAGAATGGGACACATGTTAACTTGGGCTGCCTCCTGTTAGTCAGTTAGTCAACCAATCAGACCAGTCTGTTAGTCAGCCAATCAGACCACGAGGACGTCTGTTAGTCAAGTGATACCGTGTTTCCAATTTCCTTATTTGTTTCCTGGGACATTTCCCAGGATCACACATCACTGCTAACACAATAATATTTCACGAGGTATATTCATATGTTCAATATGAATTCAGATCAATGTGGATTTTACAGGTCATTCAAATGAGCATTTCCATCAATTCTCAGTTGACTAATTGGCTTAGTTGGCTTATCGCTTCTAGCAGGGGACAGAGCTAATGCAAACATGGCAAACTCGGTTACACTCGCTACTATTTTGATACCAAGGGAGACGAGATATCATACTGTATAAGTTAAAGCATTTATCTACAGAACCAATCTACAGGATGCTCCACCTCAAAGCAGAGTGTAGCCCAGGTGTGTGTGTGCTTGCGTGGTGGGGGGTGGGGGGTTGTGCTTGTAGGGGAGAGAAGCTGTACATGAGGATAAATCACTCTTCAAATGTTACTTACTGAACTTACAGGAGAGCAGGATAGTCTGTGTGTGTGCGCTTGTGTGGGGGTATAGGATTCTGCATGTGTAGTTTTGTGTGGATACAGAATGTGTTGATCCATTGATGAGTGTGTGTACTGTGTGTGTGTGTGCAGGGGAGTTTATTTTGATTCATCTATACAGTATGTGTGTGCGTTTGTGCTGGGCCTTTTGCTTTAGCGCGTGTGTGAGTGAGAGGTTGAAATACTGAATGCGTGATCTGTGTGTGTGTGAGTGTGCATATGTGATAGAGACAGGCAAAACAACAGAAGCATTTAATTGCGTTGGAAACAACAGTTACAATCATGTTTACCTTCGACTGGAATGACTTTAGATGAACTTGCAAAATAAACTGTAAACGGAACAAACCATAACAGAGGTTATAACAATGATCATGATAATGAAATAAAAAGCTTACAAATGCTACTTTTAACAAGATGTGTGTTTGTGTCTTTATTTGTGTAATTTCTCTCCAATCTTTCACTCCCACCAAATTATTTACACTCAATCCTAGTTCATTCTCTTACATGTAAGATGTGGATTAGGTTTGGGATGCAGGGAGGGTACTAGTGATATCAACATTCATGTTGACTGAGGACATGCAGATTTAATTTTTCCATATCAAAGCTAGTGAGGTCAATCGCCCTGCCAGCAGTAATTGCCCATGAGCACAGCATGATTAGCGCCACAGATAGGGAAGACGGGGATGGTTGTAACATTTTTGACATTTTTGTCTGAATCTTGGAGCGCTTATAAGACTATGCTTTCAAACTTTTATACAAACTCTTAAGATGTCTCTTCTATTAAAATATGTAGCTATTATCTTTACAACACAAACAGAAAATGCAAGGTTTAGCCTCAAACACATGAAGTGAAATATTACAATTCACCAGGTTATCAGGTTAGTTGTAACATGTTCTGGGATGAAACGTAACATTATAAAAACACTTTAACATAATTGCTGTGTGTGTGTGTGTGTGTGTGTGTGTGTGTGTGAATACATAATGCATATTATTAATTCATAATAATAAGATAATACACTTAGTGTGTGTATGTGTCTTGGGCCGTCAGTCACATGGCACATTATCAGTCTCTCTTCCATGACCTTGACATACTGAAATTCATGGAATATTCATAAATACATCTTAAGTTTTGCTTGGTTAGAATTCTGTATCATTTTTATTGGTGTAGACTCATGTTGTTGTCAAGAACTAAATTGGGCATGTGCAGAGTGAATCAGGTGATTCTGAACTTGTTACAACTGACCCATGTTACAACTATCCACGGGCTCACCTACATATATGTTTTGACCGGCGCATGTAACATCATTCAACCTGTGTCCGTGTCTAGACAAGCTAATGTGAAGCTGTAGATCCTTTTGTTACGTCATAGAATGTCACAGGAAGTTCTGTCTGTGCTGTTGTGCAACATCTGTCATACTACAAGTGATGTGTATATCCACATGATCGCACAAAGGGAGTTACTGTAGCAGGGCTGAAATTATGAATAACAAATAGGTGCGGTTGCCAGAAGACAATCCTCAGCACAATATCTAATAAATGATCAAACAATTTGTGTTATTGTTATTATTGTGTTATTATTACTTGCAATTGCAAGTTACTCAGGAATTGTAATAAGTTACTAGTTACTTATTACTCCTTCAAAAAGTAATGCTCATACTTTATTTATTACTGGGTATTAAAAGTAATTAGTTACGTTACTATTTACATTAGTACTGTATATTACTTTCACAATCACTACCCTGCCTCGCCCCTTCGTAATAATGAGAACCTGTGTAGCCAGCTCATTTTAGAATATAATCACCTTTATTGGAACAGTAATTAGCCTTCGGAGTCAACAATCAGCCAAAGTGAAAATATTGCAGCCTCTCAAACCAAATGATTGGACAGGTTGGTTCAATTACGCTGCCTTAAGTTTGCTAGGACTATGTAATAGTATTACTGTTTTGGAAATAGTAATTAGTTAAACTACTAGTTACTCATTACAGTAACTAGTAACTAGTTATTGCCCAACACTGGTTATTGACATACAGTAGCCTTCTATTTTACATGGGTTAAGAAGAATTTGGTTCGATCTGAGACAGCCTATGTCACATCAAATCAAGGGGAGTTGATTTTACTTGTATGGTCTCTATTTTGTGTGTTGATTTTATATTATAACAGGTTTTAATTGCTGTGTCTAATTCAGGGTCAGCTCCAAGGGGGGGCATTGAGGGGGGGCATGCTTTTTTCCCCCCCCCCCAAAAAAAAACAAAAAAAAAAACACATTATAACATGTACATAATTGTGAAACCAATTTTGTTGTTGTTCATGATGTGCGGATACCTGCATTTCTCCTGTATGTATTCAATTGGACTGGTTGTCTTATTCAATATCCAGTATTATTTAATAGGTATTTCCTATTAAATATATAACTCGCCGGCTACACCTTCCTGCAGAATATGTAGCTGTTCTTATTTTTACTCTCATTTGCTTTGTTAATGTGTGCCCCCTTGAGAAATTGAAATACCCACCCATTCCCCTTATCCTGGAGCCAACCCTGGTCTAATCTAATTAATTAAGACGTGTGGAAATGGTATACAGATAGCAGGAAATTCAAGGATGAGTATACTGATGTACAGTATTTGAATACTGTAAAAATGACTACACCATCTTGCCTAAACCAGGAAATGTGTGTCTCTGATGAATCATCCCATTTTATGAGAATGTCATAAATCCTATTTGAATCTTCTTTTTGACTCACTGACAACATCGTATGTTTTATGAATCACTTCAGATGTTTGGGCACCACGTATGTTTATTAAATTATCTACAGTCATATTAATATGAATATGAATAATATGAATGATAAAAACTGATTTAATGTCATTGTGTTTGGAGTTTAATTGGAGTCTGAAAAACTGAATACATCTTCTCAATGTCTAGAAAAACTAAAAAACAACCAAAAACGAAATATGTCTCTAACAATGTTGGACAAGTTACTCAGGAATTGTAATAAGTTACTATTTACTTAGAGTATTACTCCTTCAAAAAGTAATATTACATTTTACTGGGTATTAAAAGCAATTAGTTACATTACTAGTTACATTACTATATTACTTACACAATCACTACACTGCTTCACCCCTTCTAAAAAATGACATGTATAGCCAGCTCATTTTAGAATTGAATCCTCTTTATTAACAATAATTCACCTTTGGAGTAAACTATCAGCCAAAGTGAAAACATTGCAGCCTCTCAAGCCAGATGATTGACAGATCAATTAGCCCACCCTAAGTATGCTAGGACCAGCAAAATAATAAAGACAAGTCATCGTAAGATGGAAGTCTAAGTCTAGTCTTGTAACTCAGTAATGCAGCATACTTGGTTTAGTAGTAATATTGTGTTTTGTTTATATGGAAATAGTAATTAGTTACACTACTAGTTACTGAAAAAACTAATAATATTACAGTAACTAGTTACTGCCCAACACTGGTCTCTAATCACAGAGAATACAGTATAAAGTTTCACACTATACGCAGTAACCAGTAACGACCACTTGGTGGAGGCATCTGAGGCAACCAGTGCTCTAAAAGGCATTGTTGCATTGTTGCTTTGTAATCCTTGTTTAAATAAATACATATAATAACTTAACACTGGGCATTGTGTAAGTAGTCGGTGGGATTTAACATGGAGATTTGTTTTAGTAGGTTATGATATAACCATCTGTTTTCAGAATGGAGTCATGCATGCCTCTTATTCCTCTGAGCCGTGTTCCAGTCCAAAGGCGGACATTTGGCCTCTGATTAATGAATAATTATGCAACAGCAAAAATAGATTAATGTTCCGTGGAGATGGCTGTTTTCTGTCTCCTCTGCTGTTTTTCCTGGAATCCGATGTTATGCATGAAGGGTTTGGCGAATATGAATCTGCTCATACAGTACACATCAAGACATATACACATAAAGCGACACTCTCGTCACAGATAAAGCCAGCTTGTCACCCCGGTGACGATCGCCGAGCAGCAGACACAGCATCAAGTCCTGCTCAGACATCCCGGATCAGCGAGGCAGAGGGAAAGCCCTCCCACTCAGCCTTATGGCACCTGCAGAAATAACCTAGCTGCTGCACCGTGTGTGTATGTGTGTGTGTGTGTGTGTGTGTGTGTGTGTGTGTGTGTGTGTGTGTGTAGCAAGTGTGGGCGTGCACACCGGATTCAGTGAGTAAAGCTTTTGAATGCGTGTTGGTCATGCACGTCTGTGTGTGTCTGCGTGTGCGTGTGTGTGCTTGTGCCTTATGAAAACAATGAACCATGTGTTGCTCCATGTGCATCATCTAGGCTATATACAAATATTGTATATGGCTACAGTTTTGGGTGGTGTTAACCTGTGGTTGCGTGGGGGGGGGGGGTATAGGAGAGTGTGAGACACAGGTGTGGGAGGGTCATCTAATTAAAGCTCATAGATGTTGTGAATGCAGAGGTATTTTTAGAGATATTTCATGTTATATGTGAAAAAGAACCCTGTCTGCTACAACACATCTCTCGAGTCCTCTCACTTATGTCCCCCTTCCTGACTGCCCTCTTTCCATCATACTGCCACCCTCACAGTTTAAGAAAGCTGGAACCCCTCACACACCCACACGCACGGATATACGCACACACGCACACACACACACACACACACATTTACTCATATTCGGATTCTGTTTGACTCCCCCTTTCCTTCCCATCCAATCCGTGTTTAGCTCTAATCCTCTATTTGAGAGACAGCATCTGTAGAGCGCTAGCAGGCTTACCTGTTCACACAAGCTAACGTACACACACACAAGCTAACGGACAAGACATATCACTCAATACACACGTCTGTGGTGTGAATCAGTTAATATCAGCATATTGGTGATCATTTGTTGCTGCGTGTGGTTGCTCCACTAATACGTATAAATATAGTCTAACGCAGAGGTCTTCAACATGGGGTCCGGGACCCCTGGGGGGTTCTCAGCGATACTACAGGGGGTCCTCCAAATAATTTGATCCCAATCTGTCAATTATTTTAATGACTTAGTTAGTGGCCTATTTTTATACATGGCACTTTAGGTCGCCCTACACATTATTGTTGGCCCGGCAACTAAATACAGTAATTTATACCATATGTGATAGGGGGTCCTTGTGTTTCTGTCAGGCAATTTGGGGTCCTTGGCCCAAAAAAATGTTAAAGACCTCTGGTCTAAAGTATGAACAAAGAATGAATGTGTTCACTCCCCCACTTATAAAAGATACAGCAAATGTAGTGATGTACCGTAGCCAAGCTAGCGTGAGGTCATGAGATGTTCTTGGCATGGTTGTGTGTGCGTGTGTGTGCGTGCGCGTGCATGTGTGTGTGTGTGTGTGTGTGTATGTATATGCACAAGGAGGGTCAAATAGATTAATGAGACCACTGCAGAGTCAACAGCAGCCTATACCGTACAGCTGGGGCCTTTACACCTCCAATGAGAAGTACATAGCCTCCTTATGAGACACACAGACCCAACACAAACGCCTCGTCCTGACCCTGTGTGGTGTGTTTCATCTCTGTGTGATCATGTGACAGAGGAGGAGAGATGCAGTGCCAGTCACTTGAGAATGGTATGACCTGCGACCTATGAGTTTTCTGTGGGACGTTGACAACATGTGAATAACCCACTTGACACGGATGCTGGCATGCTGTACCTGGTGTGTGTGTGTGTGTGTGTGTATGTGGTGCCCTACAAGACGCTCCTCTGACTCAGCACAGACGTCATAGATGTCACACAGACGTGAGCAGCAACATATGGACACACACGTACACATACATCCCCGCACACAATGTTTTGCACCCCCCCCCCCCCCCACACACACACACACACACACACACACACAGAGAACACATTAGTGTGCACAAAACCATCCATCCTCCATCCATCCATCATAAACCCTCATTAAGTGTTTTATAATACTGTAACCACGTTTCTCCAACATTATTTTTACACAAACGCTGGGTCCATCTGCTTAAGTGTAGCTACACAACGTGAGTCACATAACTAATTTCAGTCATCTGGAAGTAAGTGGTGAAGTCAAACTTTTGAGGCTTCAGTTTATACCTCATGGTTGGGCCCAATCCAGCTTTTAAAATCCACAGAGGGAGCATAAATAAATTGAATGTGACATGGTGAGAGATAACATATTGTGTGCTTCCATCCCTTGATTCCACCTTTGTCCTTTAATTCTGTTCTGATGCTTTTTCAGGTCATATTGTCTTGCTTTTACCCAGTTTACCCTGTCTAAAACAAAATCCCTGAAATGCACTAATTCAATGCTAAGCCTTTTGAGTAACGCCCAAAACCAGTATTTGCAGACCTTTTCAGCTTTTTAAAAGGTTCATCAGAAAATCATGTTTTGGGATAAAACAGTAACTTGTGTGTGCGTGTGCGTGTGTGAGTATGTGCGTGTAAGAGTGCGTGTGTGCGTGTGTTTTCCAGGTGGATCCTCACTGACCTGGGCTGTATAACTCCAGTGTATTCCGTTGTCTGAAACATGTAATTGCACCCAGCCATGGTTCAATGCTATAGCAGCTTGTTGCTTGGATCCTGAAAGCTGCTAATTGTAATCTAATGCCTCAGACTGACTTTTCTGTTAAAGTGAATCTTTTATTCCAAATCAACCATGTTTGTGTATGTGATTTGGTTTCGATGCTGCCTATTTCTGTACTAGACTTTAACTTAATCTTGTGTGTAGCAGAAAACTAACCAGTATACACAGGGATGGGCAGTATTTATGATACATGTATTTGAAATACGTATTTGAAAAACAAAATAATATTTTGGAATTTGTATTTGATTTGAAAATTGCTTTATATTACTTTTTGTGAGACGTTTACTTGGTGCAGCTTCTGATTGGTAGCTTGATGTAACCAGACCAAAAATGTACTTTATGAGCAGGTCTAAACACGCTCCATTGGGGAATGTTTGCAGTTGCCGCATCCTACTGGGCGTAGATCCCTCTGGTTAATTCTGAAACTATTGGATAGCATATTACCAATCAGCGTGGCTACAACTGTTTGTATTCTGCTTGTATCGCTTCATCTAGCTCTACCACCATTTCACGCTTGACGAATTCACAGCATCAACGTCATTGCGTTTAGCCACCCCCACTAATCAATAATTGGACCACCATCCAGGGTGGCTGTGTGAAAGCTGAAGTGATCACGGTTTCCAGACTATAATCTCAGAAAACATTTATTTTAGAGCAATAGTCAGGTGGATGTATAAACACAGGATTTCTTTTCACGCATAATAGCCAATTGGTGGACTATGAGAAGATTTTCTCTGAATTTGACAAAATATGTATTAGCTTACAATCGCTTGCCACACCTATAACTGGTTGAATTCTGTATGTAAGGTTTGTTAAGCAATGAAAAGCTGTTGTGTGCTCTGAAATGCTGTGGTCATAGTCAGCGGGACAAAGAGAACAACAAAACTAAAAGAAAATCTGTGAATCTACTTGCTTTTCATTTGCTTGGCTGATTGAGAGTTACTATTTTATTTTATTTATTACTGTAAGCTAATACACGTCACTGCTATCTGCCCATTCCATGTGCAAACTGATAAAAGGGTCCATTGTTTCTACAGCCCACAGCAAAATTATAGCCTTCACAATGTGTTTCCAATGTATGTGGCGCTGCTTCTGAGCGAGCACCATTGAAGGGAGAGGTGTTTTTCTCTAGAATGACTATGAATGAATGAATTAAGTTTAGGCTAGATCATATTGACAGCTTTTCATAGATTGATAGCTGATATCTGCCTCTTATCTGCTATTCTTTCACCATATTTTGACACGGAATCTGGCTGGCGTACAGCATTTCATCTTTTATCTGTGTTTAACTTGTTATGCCGATACCCAAAGTGACCTCCACGTCTTTCCGTTATTTCCTTACGAAGTCTCCGCTTTCTTCTTCCCGTGCCAACTATCTCAATGACTCTCTTGCTGCGAAAACAACAAGCAAACAAGTTCAGAGGCCTTCAGGGAGGCAGCTAACAACCGTAGCCCGCCTCGGCAGTTTTTCCCGCACTTTCTCCCTCCCATACTGCAAGCTATTACTCATCGGCTCAGAGGCTGTGAATGGCATATTGCTGATGGAGGCTGCTGTGGGATCAGGCCAGGAATGACAGACAGTCGTGTCCATATATGGGTGTGCTGTGCTGTACATGTGCAAGAACGTATAACTACAAGTGTGTGTGTGTGTGTGTGTGTGTGTGTGGTTTCCAAACCTTTTGAAGCATGCCCCACTCTTAATAGCATAACGTATATGGTAGGATATGAACTCTAAGCTTGTAAAACCCCAGTGATTTATCCACTGAATATCAAATCAAATAAATATCCCATCTTATTTAGTTGGGACCAGGTCCAGCACTAACCCACGCACCCCCTCGATTTTCTTTGCCTGACATAGTTGTTCTGATTGGCAATCTGGAATTGACGGCCACCTCAAGATGCATCACATAATCTCAGTAGAAAGAAAGTGATAGTTAATATAATAACCAAGAGATTGAAGCACAAACATAATGTTCCCTTTAGTGTTATTGCAAGGGATCATATTCCAGTGGTTTCATAAGGTATGTATTTTCTAACTCTCTACTGTTCTGCTGCTGCCCTGACCTTTGACCCTGCATCCTTCCCAAAGCCCTTCAGAGACTGTCAGAGAGTCAGTCAAAGTATTATAAAACATACAGTGCATCATCAACTCTTTGGGTTTTGCATGATAAGTTTGCATTAAAGATAAGATAAGATAAGATAAGATAAGATAAGATAAGATAAGATAAGATAAGATACAACTTTATTATCCATTTCTGGAAATGTGTCTTCACAAATGTGTCTTCACAAGATTCCACATAATATACGTTACAAACATTTCAAGACACACACTCACTACACACATTGTAAACACAACAACACATAAGAGCTTCAAGTTATCAAGTTCTAAGTTACTTCAACACTTAAGAATTCATTAAAAAAATTGCACGAGGGATCAAATAATAAAAAAAAAATGCTTTTTGCTGCCCGGGGTACCCTGAAACGCCTTCCAGAGGGGAGCATATCACAATCAGCAAAGAGGGGATGTGAAGGACCACCCACAATTTTCTGTGCTTTCTGCCTGCAGTGAAGCGCTTATATCTTGCTTAGCTCTCTTTGTGGTTTACATATAATTTCCCCAGTCAAGTTCACAATGTCGGCCGCCACTCCTTTCAGTTTTCAGCCGCCAACGATTGGAACGTACTGCAAAAAACTCTGAAACTAGAGACCCTC